>WTSP01003431.1:0-50298 GCA_025331215.1 Actenoides lindsayi
CCACTAGAGCAGGTTGCTCAGAGACCCATCCAGCCTGGTCTTAAAAACTTCCAAGGATGGGGCTTCCACCACCTCTCTGGTGAAGAATTTCTTCCTACTGTGTAACCTGAATCAACCTGTCTCTAGCTTTAATCCATTCCCTCTAGTCCTGTCACTGCCCGACAGCCTAAAATGTCCCTCCCCAGCTTTCTTCTAGGCCCCCTTCAGATACTGGAAGGCCACAATAAGGTCCTTAAACCTTTCTCCTTCACTGAAGGCCACCATGGTCTTCATGCTTTTGACCCTTTCCATGTGAGCCATATTGCTCTTGATACACTCTAGGTCAATAAATAAAAGTAACAACAGGAATGCTTCAACTGACGTGACACATAGCAAACAGGGGGAGAGGGATAGGGAGAAGACTCTCCTCATGGACACCGGTCAGGGAGGTTTTCCGGTCTTAAGTAACAAAGACAAGTATATCCATGGTTGTGTACTACAACCTTCACATAGGATTGCCTGTTGGTATTTAACATTAATTGGTTTTGCAATGAAGGCATGTCCTAAATTATTTTTCCATGAACCGTAATGGAAATGTGGTGGATACAGTCCCTTTTTCCTTGATGACAATTACATGTCTTAAGCATAAGAGCACACCTTTCTTTGGACTCTGATTTAAGAGGGTGCTTAAGTACAGGCAGCCTTAGTGAACTTGAGTAGGAATTTCTGTTTAAATGTAATTTTTTCCCTTCTTTTTAGGTATTTCAGATTACTGTGAAAGGTACCGTGAAGGTATGAGACTTGTTCTGAACACCTTTGGACCAGTGCCAGAATTTTCAGGTGAAATTCAGCAGAAAATCAGTCAGGTAAATATGGAGTTGATAGATGCCGTGACATTCAGAACGAAGAACTTCAGCTTTTATTTTAACATTTATACCATTTCAGTTTACTGTTAGAGATATCTCTAGTCTATATTTCTTGTATGAATGTGTACTTTAGACGAAAGGGTCAGTACAAAATACAGGTAAGTCCCTTTTCAAAGCACTTTGACATACATCAAGGGAAAGTGGTCTGGTAGCTGAGTAACAGATTACTAGGCAGAGGAGTCAACTACTATGGGTTATTGACATCAACTCCTCTACAGTATTTCTTACGACTTCTGTCCTGTGTCCTCTGCCATAATATGCACATCCCCAAGCTTCCTGTCCTACCTGACTTTTCTCCCTGTGTCTTCCTCCTATTCCATCTTCCTGAATGAACCCTGTAGCTTTTTTTCTTCTGGGTGTTCTTTTTTCTTGCTTTTACATACTTTACAAACCAGAGCTCCAGTCTATAATGTGTGCAAATACACATTAAAGTGAAGGATGTGACCAGGCCAGTAAGGTTACTTGCATGTTTAAAGGTAGGTATGTTTAAGTGCTATGCTGGATTGGATCCTGGTTTTTCTGTTAACACTTCTAAGCCCATCATTTGTTTATACTCATTATATAGGCTATTTTGTATGACCATAGGAATCAACTGAAGTACTGCCATTTCCCAACTCTGCCTTTTCACAGTTGCCTCTTTCAGTGCTTCACTAAAGAACACATGTATGTGTTGAATGGTTCCTATCAGCTGGCAGAGATTAATTCCAAATGTGGAGGCAGTCTGTCTGGAAGATAGCATCATCTGTGTTAAAAAGGAAAAAGATGATTTTTTTTTTATGCTTAAAAAACATAGACTGCTTACAATACCAGTAATAATTGTGGTTATTCACAATTAGAAGCTTTTCATCTATACAAAGTGGTTTGGGTTTCTTTATAGAAAGCTGGATTCCACTCCAACAGCTGTTACTGTGTCTCTGTTATCTCCAGTCTTCAATGCCAAAGATGGGCTTGCAAGAATCCTCTCTTAAGAGGAGTAAAACATTAAACATTTCTTATCTTACTCCTTTGTCTCCGCTCCCTTTGGCTTTTTCCTGAATTCACTGCAGTTTGCCAGTCATTGATAGTAGATCCAGGTTTTACCCAGTTTCTCAACACTTGCCTTTTAAACCTAAGACCTCAGATGCTATTTTGGCAAAGATGGCCTTGCGATCTCTACCTGCACTCTCAAAACAGCTTTTTTTTCTTTGAAAGAAAATCAGCTACAACATACTATCTGGCCAAAGCTTACTATCTGGTTTTCTCCTTTCAGTGATACATCTACCTGGCACTTCCAAGACACTCAGAAATAGGGGTTTTTTTTCCCATTTTGTTTTATATGTCATTTTTATATGCTAAACTGGTTCAGACTTCTACCTTTGTGTTCCCAAATAGTACTGTACTTTCTCTCCCCCATATTCCAATAAGCAACAAACATCATAATTCTGGGGTACTTATGCCTCTTCCCCTGTGATTTTTATTCTCACTGGCACTCCTAGAGACAAAATGCTTTTAATAAGCGTGGTGTCTTCAATTACATTTATTAGAAGCGAGGAGAGAGATCACAGCTCTAAACACGCACACGTAGGAATTTGGTTTAGAGCACATTTTCAGCCACATGAATGTCCAGATTGCCTCCTTCCTACTTAATAAAAGGTTATTATCAAAGAGACTACATGGTGGCTATGTGGGGCAAACCAAGAGAAGAGGCTGATGCTTTCTTGTTTCTGCAGGCACCTTCATTGCCACATTCAGGCCAACCTTCTCCAAGTAGGAGCACTTTTCTTCTCATACAAGTTAGCTCATTTCCAGTCACACATGTAAAGAATTAGTGGCCTATTGCTTGTGGTAGACTAAATGACAGTTTGGGTGGATGGTTACTTGGTCTGACACAGGGAAAGCAGGAAAACAATGCTGTTGAGAAACTTTTTACTCAGAATGTGAGATTTAATCATCTTAAATTTTCTGTTCCAGGCAATGTCTGAAAAAATTCCTGTTGTTCCAAAAGTCCTGGATGCCAGGAGAAAACGAAGAGATGACTATCTCACTGGTCTTTCCAAACTGAAAAAACAAATGAAATCTGACTGAGGTGCACCTTGTCTAACAGGAGAGACCAAATGAAGAGCAGATCTTCATAAAAAGTGGAAGTTCTTGGTCGTACAGAAGAGATTCACACTGAATGTCCAACCAATGAAATGCACAAATGTAGAGACCAAAGCAACATTTGGTCCAAATTTGTCATGATGTCATTCATGGATAACTGGAAACAGTTATAAAAAAGTTCAATTCAAATTTATCAAATTACTATATATATGCATTAGATGTGCAAGCATTAAGTAGCTTTGGCAATATTGATAATGTGCAATGCTGGAACACAACCATGTTTTAAATAATGCATTTTTCAGCTTGCTTAGCAATTCAGCGCTTGAACAATATTTGATTATGCAGGGATCTAAAATAGGCAAACATCAGCTGTCTGTCACTGGAGAAAATTATCCCTCACCCACCAATCACTGCGACAGCAAAGTTAATTTGTAAAGCACTGACTGTAGATAGGAGAAGGTTGTGCTGAGTGAAGAGCAGATTCTCTGACTGGTGAGCTGAGACCTCAACAGCACTAAGGGTCACTTCAACTTCTATCTGTAACTGTTTCACAATGCAGAGGAAAGAATTAATCCTCCTTTCCCTCCCCTTGGCACTTCTGTACCTGTATGATGATCTAAATATGAGTAAATAGAGTAGAATTCCCCCCCTCGCCCCCTACCCCTGGTTCTGTAAGACTTTACCAGAGACCTGCTTGGTCTTTTAAGACCATGTACTTGATATCCTGTGGCTTTGCCACCAGCTTAAGTCAGATGTTTGATGCTGGGCATTGTCATTGCTGCCTAAGTAATGTGCTCCATTTTAAGACTTGTCTATGAGAAATAAGAGATTTTGATTTACTAGCTAGTTTGGGAAACAGTGTGGTATAGTGGACTTTCTCCCAGGCTGCTCCATGACCATCTGAGTGGTCTTGCTAAGCCAGTTCACCCCTGTGTTGTGGTGTCTATTTTGTACCTTATCTGAAGCAAGGACTTGCTTCTTTAGGACTGAGCTGTAGTGAATGTAACAGCTGTAGCTGAAGGGACCCCACCTATCTGCAGTTTTGCTCCCCTGCAGAGGGCAAGATGCAGTGGCTTAGATGGAGCATTTATGCTTTACTGCTGCCCTTCCAATGGACAGGAGATGCAGCATCTCCTCCACATAGAAGGATGCAGTGTACACCTGAAAGTAGTATCCTCAGTTGCTGCAGTGGCACGTTTCAGTCCACAGAAGAAAAAGTATCATTATGAATGTATGTACCCTATAATATAGTTGGACTCTGATCCTAGCTGGAATCTTGGGGCATTATTGTTATGCAGATAATAACTCGAAACAGTGCATTGCACCCACCCTGCTTGAGTTCAGCATTTCTGAATTGGTGAATTTTGGTAATGTAGCTTCAGCCACAGCACAGATGCACAAGTTTTAAGCTGTCATTTTACTAATGCTCTTGTTTTTTACAGAGGGGGCAGAACAGAAACAGGTTGCTGAAACTTAATTAGTTACCATTTGGAGCTGAACAGCAGAAATGTGAACATACCAATACTGCTTATTTCTGCTTAGGTTGCAGGAAAAGAGACCCAAGATAAATTGTATCCCTTGGCACAAGTGGTGGGCAAGAACACATCGCTGGATGTGAAACATGGGATGGGACAAATAATGCAGGAGTTGTCCTATGCTGTTTTATAATCAGTGGAGAAAAAGGAAAATTTGTAAGCTCAATTTATTTTATCCCAATATAAACCTAAAACTGTCAGTTTCTTCTATTGCTTTTTATTGCCACAGTGACTGGCTCAACATTCATTTAGACATCTGAAATTGGGGAGGTCAGTCCTCACTCCTGATGCCTTATTAAGCAATAGTAAATTAATTATGGGGCTGATTTCCTCGTTTTATGTATGTGGTTTTTTTTATTTCAGACAAGGCCATAGACAGTTCCAATTACTTCCAGGATTAGACCTGTTTTGCTATGAGCTTATGACATTGTCACAACTAATCAGCTCACAGTGCTTCTGTTTATTCTGAGATATTTTAAAACTCAATCATGTCATCAAATATTTGCCTCCACCTTTATTATTTGCTTATGAATAAAATATTTTAATGAGAAAGATAGCAACTTCTCTGCCTCAGTGTGATACTCTAGTGGTAGCACTGCATAGTATGTCTTTAGAAACCAGTGCACTGGTAGAATAATTTGTGGAAGTCAATAGGAGTAAACAGACAAGAAGTAATGTGCACTTTCCTATAGCTCATGTGTTGGTGACCAGCTGCTGCAGATGCAGGACCCTGCCTTGAGGAAATTGCTTTCTGTTGGGGAAAAAGTGCTCTGGAGAGTGCCAGAGCACTTCGGTGTAGTGAGCAGCTCCTCCACAGGGTCTGGCATACAGGAAAGTTCACCTTGGAGCATCAGTTCCTACCCAGGTTCACAGCTACAAGCTGCAGGGGTGTGAGGGGGAGATGCATGACAAAAAGTGTATTTTAGCTGACATCTGCTTAGGATTTAAAGCACACAGAAGTTTTAGTTGGTAAATGCAACAACAATTGGAAAGCTTTAGAAAAAGGTAGCTAAAGGAATGAGACAGTCTGTCCCCATCCTGTACTTTACAATTAATCCCCTTTACTCATCAGTCATTAGACTGTCTGAATCCTGCACCCTGCTTGGGGCTCCCTGTACAAGAAAGACAGTGGTAGGGGTGAGACTGGAGCACTGGTCCTGTGAAGAGAGGCTAAGGAACTAGGCTTGTCCATCCTGGAGCAGAGACAATTTCAGGAGGACCCTCCAGCAACCCCCAGTGCCTGTGGTGAGGTCATTGAGAAGACAGAACTAGGCTCTCTAAACTGGAGCTGGGTGAGAAGACAGAGACAATGGACAGAAGTTAGAACACAAGAGCATCAGCCTGGATGTAAGGAGACACTTTTTCCCCCATGAGGGCAGTCAGGTAGAGGCACAGGTTGTCCACAGAGATAGTGTACTCTTCGACTTTGGGGGTTTCAAGTCCTGACTAGGTGAAGCCCTGAGTGGTCTGACCTCAGAACTGAGCAGGAGGTTGGACCAGAAACTGACTGCACTTCTTCCCACTCTGCATTAGCCTAATTCCAGCTTTTGTGTGATTTTGGCTTATTTTGTGTCAGGAATGTTGCTCTGGCTTAAGTCAATTAACTCCAAAGAATGTATATATAGATGGTCCAAATTGTCACATACATTGAGAGGACTTTTTAACCTAAATCATAAATTAAATTTAGGATGGTGTGAATGGATGTAAATAAATCTGCATTCAGGTTTTTTCCATGCATTTTCCTGGGCAAATTAACATAATATCATTAAAATATCATACCTTTCACATATAAATGATTCCTTACTGAAAAGTCTGAGCCACTAAAAATCCCATGTTGTTGGTCCCCAGAGGCCACCCCTCCTGGGCATGGATAAATGCTGCATTCACCATCTCCACTGCTCGGGGCTGCTGGCAAGAGCAGGGTTTGCTAGGAGAGGAGCGTTCCCTTATCTCTCTCCCTTTTCACTTTTTTCCTTTACTTCTCCCTCTTGGTTCTCACCTTCTCATCATAGTCCATCAGTAACTTCTTCCAGGGTATTTAGCTGACAATTTGGACAGAGCTGCTAATAGGTTGGCTAATTGGAGAGTGAAATATCCCTTCTGAGGAGCTACTTGTCAGAGCAGATCTGCTTGGAAGATACAAATCCCAATTCTGATGAATTAATTTGCTTAATTATTCCATTACTCTTCCTTAAATGCAATAGACTTCCTGTGAGAGATTGCCCCTGGTATTTTATGTGGACTCTTTCATAACTAACACCAGCAGTCCTACAAAGTTCCAGAACTACCACAGATATGGTCAAATACTTACTTCGTTTCATCGTCAGTAGAAGAAGCAACAAATGTTCAAGCAACTATTTTATGGTAAACTATGAGATATTTTGGAAGAATTTATCTTGTGGTTTCTCCATTACACAGTTGCATGTTTTGAAATCCTGTATTACTTTGAGTCAAGTTACCTCTATAGAATTTTCTAAATCCCTGTCTTTGTTGCACTGTTTTTTTCCATTTCACTGATTTGATATTTATTATTTTCCTTATTATGTGTACTTTACTATTAGTTACAATCACTTACTGGAAGCAAAGTCCAATGTATTCATATCAAAGCCTTTGATTTAATATTATAGGAAATCAAACCACCCATTATGTGTAGGGTAAGGAAGCAAGAGCAGCTGAAGAAAATTGCTCCTCTGCTTTCACGGGTGCAAGCTGGAACATAGGAGGTTCCATGTAAACATAAGGAGAAACTTTTTCATGGTGAGGGTGACAGAGCACTGGAACAGGCTGCCCGGGGATGTTGTGGAGTCTCCTTCTCTGGAGACATTCAAAACCCACCTGGACATGTTCCTGTGTGATCTACTCTAGGTGATCCTGATCTGGGAGGGGGGCAGATGATCTTTGGAGGTCCCTTCCAACCCCTACCATTCTGTGATTCACTGAGGGAAATCCAGTATCATCATAGAACACCAGATTGGAAGGGACCTCAAGAATCATCTGGTCCAACCTTTCTTTAGAAAAGCGCATTCAAAGCAGCTCTGTTTCATAAATCTCTGAGTGTAATGGAAGTAGTTTACAGCTTGCAAAGCAGCCGTATAAATTTACTTTCCCTATTCTGTAGTTTTTCTTCTGTTCAGTCATAATAGTTTGAAAGTTACAATGTATTTTCTGATTGCCATATTATCTAATTGGAATGGCATGAAGACATAGCATTATCCTATCCATACCATCGTTTAGGCAAAAGATGAACTGTGCATCATTAAAGAAGCAGGATAACGCTTGTATTTGTTATAAAAACAGAAAAAATAATTTGGAAGCAAAATGATGTCATTGGCAGTCTCCGTTTCTGAAAAGAAAGATGAGATACTCTGCCAGTGCCTATATAGTTACACGTCAGGACTGCATTGCCATAGGACAGAGCTACAAAGAGGTCTCTTGAGAACATGTAACTGTGGGTACCCTTGCAGAGACCGAGACAACGGAGGGCGGGACAGGAGCCTGGCAGATGTGAACCTAGCAGTATGTCAGTAGGAGAAACAAAGGTGCTTTTGCTTTCAACAGCCTACCGGGCCCAAAGGGAAAATTTCACAAATTAATTCAGGCCTAGTTTGAGTGAACAAGTGTAAATGAATACGTTTGCTCTAGCTGCCTGCTCTTCTGCTCCTCTTCCCCCAGGCTCCAGTTGTGTTGGCAGGGCGGCCCTCCGCTCGCCCCTGCCTTCTATTTTTTGTGCACTCGTGCGCGTTATTGCAAGTCAGTCAAAGTGAGTGGAAAGACAAAATCTGACCCCAGGGGAAAAATCACATTTGATTTGGTAAGGCTTTGTATCAAGCCAACAGCCAAGGATCTCTTCTTGTTCTTTTCTGTGATTTCAGAAAGAGAAAGGAATCCTTTACTTCAGCGTGTTACTCAGAGTTAAATGGCGATGCAGCTTAGAACGCACCACTTGGATACATGTTTCTAGGTCATTTTTCAGGTAGAACTTTCTTCTCCCCTCTGAGTTTGTTGTACAACTTCTTTTATTCTACAGCTTCAACTGGGAAGATTCATTTGACCAGCAAATACTAGTTAATATTCATACATCAATATTTATATTACTGATTTTTACAATAAGGAATAGCAGAGAGACAGGAGCTTAAATCTGGTGTATTCATTTGAAAGTGTACCTTCAATCATAGAAAAGCAATATTCAAACAGCAAGATTTAGCTGCAGATCTTAATACTGACGAAAATCTAAATGTTACTTAGAGCATGTGCTAGGAGCAGACCAGTATCACAGGTTGGTTCCTTACCACTGTGTCTGTAGAAAGCTGGGAAGAGTGAGCACCTGCGTCCTCCGCTGCTGCTCCTGATGCCCTAAGACACAGAGCTGTGGCTACACAGACCTCTCTCTTCTTTTGTAAACGGGAGGTCAGTACAGAAACTAGCAATTGAAATAGCAAATGCTGTCATATCAAGAGTTTCATAAGAACTGGAGAAAAAAGATGCTGGAGTGCCCTTTTGAGGCAAAACAGGGCAACCTTGACTCTTTGACCCATAGAATTTGCCCTGAAGCTCCAGTTTGCACATACTGATACGGGGTTGTGAACAGCTCTGAGGATGGTTTTGGCTGGCTCCGACTGGAAGCCAGCTGCAAAGGAAGCCATGAACAAATGCAGCTGGACTAGCAGTTTTTTGTATACAGCTCTTCAAAAATTGATTCAATGTCCTCTTGGCTGTGTGGAAAAGCCTGCACCACTCCTATGGGAGCAGAGCAAACTTCAAGGAGTGCTGTTGGTAAGAGCACTGTTTCCACTTTCAGTGGACTTTGAAAATACATCAAACCACTTTGTTTTTGAGTTTGCTAGAAAGCAGCGTGACTTATTTTCTTAACATATATTCAGAGAAAAACCCCATGGGGTGGCACATCGCTCAACATTATCCCTTCTCTCTCTGACAGTTTTTGTTTCTTCAGTGAGGATGGATTGCCCTTCACCAAATACTGAAATGGAGGGATGCTTCAAATAAAATAGCACTTTAAAATAAAATAGTGTGCATGAGATTTCTTCTTGAACCTAAGTATGGAATAGAGATTTTGACAGATGGCTTTGTAGAGTTCTTCCAGATACTTGGATTTCAGACCTGTTTTCACAAGAAGAGATGTATAAGATGCAGAATCATGCAGAAACTTGTTTTCCTTTATCTATGAGTAAGATGTAGTCCTACATGGAAAGGTCAAGAGCCCATATTTACATGTGGATATAGGAAAGCTTTGTGCAGGAGCTGAACTTATTTTTAAGAGATTCTACAAAATTGAGCTGTAAATTTTACCTTAATTTGATGTTTGATCTGTTTAGCTTAAGCCTAGATGATGACTGCTGTTGTAATATTAAGATTCTGCCCAAGGCCCTCATAAGGCTCCAACGCCTCTGTGTTGGCGCAACAAACAGAGGGCATTAAAAAGCCTCTGTAATTTAAAACATTGTGAAAACTTTCCTTTGCATACGTGATGTGTTTAAATTTTAATGTCAGGTTTTGCACTAATTTTTCCAATATCATAACAGTACATACTTTCCATATGAAGCCACGGTTGCTTGTTCTTGGCCAGCTTTAATGGATAATACCCCTAAGGTATACAATGTTGACTTTTTTTGCCGCCTAGGGAGAAAGTGATGAGGCTGTAAAATCCTCTCTGTCACTCTGGAGCTCCTGGGAACAGCCTTGATGCAAGACATTCTTCTAAAAGAGAAACCTTCTTCCGGTGTTTCTTTTTTAGTTGGTTAGTTGTTTTTACCTTATCTTGCCCAATAATCATTTATAAACAAATTAAACCTGGCACTACCAGTGGAAATCATTTACCACTGTCTTGTGCCTCACTCCAGCAGCTGCCTCAGTGAACACCTTGGCAATTTCTCTGTAGCACAGATGAGTTAGTAACATGTGCATTGCTCCTACGTGCAGCAGCAGCAGCACTTGTGTAGTAAAGC
Source organism: Actenoides lindsayi (assembly GCA_025331215.1). NCBI lineage: Eukaryota > Metazoa > Chordata > Aves > Coraciiformes > Alcedinidae > Actenoides > Actenoides lindsayi. Next base: position 10,483 of record WTSP01003431.1, read on the forward strand.
TACCGGTCAGCTTTACTCCCAGCTGTGTTGCTGTGGAGCTTGTATTTTCTTTTTAGCCTCTGCTTAAAAACTTAATGGGGTGCAATCTGTCTACTGAGTTCTTAGCAGTAATACAGAAAGTATTTCTGTGCAGTTGAAAGCAAGTTATTGAAATTACCGCAGTAACACAAAAGCAGCAGACCAAGAAGTGCGGAGCTTTCCACATTCCAGAGCACCTTACAACCACAAAACCAGATTTTCTGATATTACTCAGCAATGTAATTTCAAACCCATGCAGTAATGGAAAGATAATAGTAATAGATAATGGTAATAGTGCCATTTCAAACATGTGGGGCAGTGGGAATAGCAAATTGCATACCCAAGCAATTTAATCGAATGGGCAGTGCCTGTGCCTCATCTGTATTGTACAGAAGCTTATGGAGTAGCATGAAGTTGCATTCTCTAATTCTGTAAGCCAGAAACGTTTCTTGCATTTGCTTTTGGTTTTCCTTCTCTAGAAAGGAAGAAAAGTTAATTGCAAACATCACCTCACCCCTCTCAAAACCTGTACCAGTGCATAGTAAAAGGTGATTGCAGAAGTCTGATCAATTTTTGAAGTTTGAATATAGATTCAGTTGCTGAAAGAGACAGCATCATGTTTCTCTAGTCTGTCATTTACAAAGCAGAAGTGATTAAAAACAAGGATATGACAGCAAAGAAAAAAAAATTTTCTAACAAGCTGCAGATCTTATATTACTACAGATAAAATCTTGTTTCATTAGATAATAATCTGAGCTTATGTTTTAATCTGATTTTAGTGTCTAAATAGCTTATTATAAGGAAAACCATTAGATAGGGATTAATGCAATCATATTTAATCATCAGTAGGGGTGAGCTACATGTTTGTTAGTATTGCCCTGGTACACTGTGTGAACAGTGCTTACTGTGGCTGCATATAGCTTTTGGTTTCTCTTCTTATAAAACTTACAGTCCAGACTCCTCTGCAGAGTGCTACCTCAGGAGATTGCTGCCTGACCAGCTCATCATACTCACTGCCATAAAAGCTGCCGTGACAAATGTCCAGACAGTGGTTGCTGCCTCTAGCTCCTGTTACATCAACCCTGTTAGCAATCCTGTCCCCATGTGTATGCAGAGCAAAAGAAAGAGTAATTTCCAGCTGCCACCTCTCCTGTAACCTGCCAATGAGCTTCTTGAATGAACTTTGACTCCCAGCTCCTGGCCATGCTGGTTCAGGTCAGTAAATAGGCAATGTGTGGTAGCCTTGCTCACAGTCCTGGGGTTTCTTCCATTCCTCAGGCCAGATCAGTCTGTGTCAGCATCCTGCCTGGCTTGCTGTGCTGTTTTTGGAGAAGTCCAGCCACAACCTGTTGCCTAGCTAGAAACAGATGTTAACAGCTCATCCTTATTCACCTGTCTTCCAGGCTATCAAGCTTGGACTATTTACCCACAAAAGCTAAGTGAGGTCCATCTGCCCTAGCTCTGTGCTAATCCAGGCTCTCTGTTCCATGATCCCTGCTGCAGTTTTTCTGATTTTCCCTAATGCAGGTTAACGCCAGTGGCCATCCATCTCATGGCATTACTTTGGTGTGAGGAAAGCTTGAGAACTTGCCATGAGACAAATATTTGTCTTATCAGGAGCACGTGGCTCTTTTGCCAAGATGTGTGTAGTTGTAGGACCTTCTTCAGGTGGTCATATCAAAGGCTCAGAAACCTATACTAAAAGGCGGAGGTGATCACCACTGGATGTTAGAGCCTACAAGAAGTGCTTGAATATGACCATGGTCATGATTTAAGAGTAATATGGCATAAACAACAGAGATAATTTGGAAGCTGCCTAATTAAGGTGGTGTTGAGAGACTTCTAGAACAATACATAATCACTTTGTTTATAGTAGGAAAGCACAAAGATCAAAACTGAATAAAGCTCAGTTGCCATGGGAAGACTGGTTTGTTTAGCATTAAGTCCATAGCTGTCTCTTACTTTTGGTAATAGGGACTTTATTTTCAATGGTGGCACTGGAACTGCACTACTCCGGTTGCTTCTCATAACTCCTCCTTTTTGGGTACATTTCCTCAAGATGTTTCCCTGAAGGAAGCAAGACCTTGTGTTTTCCAGCCCTTTTTAGATATATGATGCTTTGCATGATTTCCAAGCTCATGCAGCCATATGGTTATATATTGCGCTTTATTATATTTCTTCTTTTTCCTCTTTTTTAAACCTTCCTTTGAATTGTTTTAAATCGCCATTTATCATCTACCTCTGTTTCCACTTTAGTCTCTTCTGATGACCCTTTTCTTTATTCTCAGCTGCTCAGAGGATCATCTTTAATTTCAAAGCTACACATGTGGATTAATTGCTACCCAGATGTTGTACCAACCTCCCACTCCAGCCTCTACAGGCAAACTGAGTTTGTGGCGACTACCAATTTATTTATTTATTTTCTCAATAGATGGATCCAAATGCCAGCCTCTGACCATCTGGACCCTGCTTGATCATTGGTGTTGTCTCAATGGCCCGTGTTGGACATTGCCCAGAAGCTCACTGCAATTCCCCAGGCACAACCCACCTGCCTATTGGCAGCAACTCCTCTGACTCACACTCCTCCCAGGAGAGTGCTGTGTGCTTCTGGAGAAGATGGAGAGCCAAATGCAGCCTTTTCCTAATCCTCTCTGTTGACAGTGATGTTTGGCTTCTCCAATTTAATCTCATGATATGTTCCAAGACGAAGCTGCTGCCTGATTTATGGCTGACTCAGTATTTATGTGTCGACTTGGTGCCTGCTGAGATCATTGGTGATCAACTGCTCTGTGAGCCTAAAAACAAAATTCTTGGCAGAAGGCCTTATTATATACCACAGGTGTTTTACATCTGGACCTAGATGGCCTAGAGCAGCAGGAGCAGAACTCTGGTAGGAAGAATTGTCCCTGTAATGGGGGACATTATGTCCCCTTTTTAGGCTCCCAGGGCAGATTTTGCACACACACACACACCTCCCCTGGCTCCTGTTAGTTGTCTTTTCATCTCCTTACATCCTCCTTGAGCAGCAGAGACCCCACCACAGGCAGGAGATGTGGTGGACATACCAGGGTGCTGCGCACTGCCCTCACGTTTGTTGTTCCTCCTGGTGTAACTTCTCTTAGCCCCTGTTCCCTCCAGCTCTTGTTTCATATTACTTCTTTATATTCTCTAGCCACAAGATAAAATTTTGCTAGTTTCCAGGCCTGTTGGGCAAATACCGTCCTTCCAAACATGGTTTTCTCAGAGAGTCCTTATTCTTTTTATTACTCAAACTATTATTTTCACATGGTTTTTTTTGTGGTATATTGTACAATTTCTCCCAGAGAGAATGATTTTTAGCAAATCCATGACACCTGTCCCTCTTTTTTATTCCCTTTGTGGGGAAATTATGGAATGTTTAATACATTCTTCTGCTTTTGGGAGTCTTTTTCTCAGTCTGGATGTGGAGCTACAGTTGCACAAATTCCATCCTTGGTTAAAATCCCCAGCTTGCACACCTGGGAAAACCACAGTAGCTGGGTGGAGAAAGTATAATCTCCACAACTAAATTGCAAGCTGACTTAATTAAGGCAGATTTATTAGGGAGAATTTTATGACAGTATGTTTCCATCTTTGGCAATAATCTAATAGGCAGCACAGCGGATAGCACGGGGCTGAATAACACCCTGAGCGCAGCCTGCGACAGAAAGAGGCTGCACTGGGTCACCCTTGAGTCATCCTCAGGTCCACATCAGCATCTCCCTTCACTGCCCAGGAAGATGGGCAATGGTCCTGGGCCACTCATTGTCTTTTTCTGCCATTTCTTCATACACAGTGAGCTTTCTGCTAGCAGCCTTTTTTTTTTTTTTTTGCATTTGTGGCCTTATATAGTTTCTGCCCTACTGCATCATCTCTGTACTTTTTTTAATCCATGCCTGCTTAGGGGTTCCTAATTTTTCAGCTGTCCACTCACTGCCTAACAGCATCTTTGCATTCCCATTCTTCCTACTGGTGCAGCTCTTGATGAAGATCAGCAGCCATCTGGATCATCTACCTTCCCAGGGGACGTGAGCTAGAGATGTCAGAGGGCACTGCTGCAAGGGCTGCCCAGGAGCCTGATCTGAGGGTGACATCTTGGCTGTCCGCTCCAGCCATGGTCTCAGCCCTGAGAGTGATAAGTTAGAAAAGCCTGACTGGGGGATAAACTCCTGTCACCCTGAGACAGCAATAAGCCAAGCAGATTTATCACCCGCTGCTTGTACTTCCACATCTCCTTCTAATCGCCATGATTTTGCCTGACAGTTGTTTTAACTGTCCACTTAGGCACAAGCTGTTTTCCTTTTTGTGGACATGGAGACCATCTTCACATACTTATCCACACTCTTGAGCTCACTGCTTACGAAATAGATGGAAAAAAAATATTTCCCAAGTTTTTACAGGATCGTATGAAGTTCATCCTAGGTGAAAATACAAGCATGAAGAGAATTGGATCCACAACTTTGATTTTTTTAAAAAGTCTTCATAAGTGTAAGTTAAGCATCTGAAGAAGGTATTTAGGGTGGTTGCAAAGGTCCTTGAGTTCTTTTAGGGAAGGTTAGATGCACATCTCTTGGAGATGATGCAGATATAGTTAGTACAAATCAGAAAACTTTCATCCCCATAAGCATGCAAATTAAAAACAATTAAAATACACAACCTTGCCTAATGCTTAATATAAGCATACACCCAATGTTCATGCAGCCAACAATTAGTTTATCCAACAAAGACACCAAGAAGAAGACCAAGAAAAAGGTGGGGTGACACTTGATCACAATAAATAGAGGCTAGCTCCAAGAAGGTGGTTTCTAAAGAGAGTTTTTGGTAGCATTTCAGATGATTGTATGAAAAAAAAAAAAAGTTCACTGTAAACCATAGGATAAATATTCAAGGAAGTGATCCAAGATAGCATGGTGGTGGGCTTTGCAAACATGGTAAAGCTATGCAAGAAATACAATAAAATCATTCCCAGAAAAGATATGACTAAGCCAGGGCTGCTGAGACATCACCATTGCACAAAGCAATGAAGAAATCACCAAGAGTGGATACTTGTACCTTTTAGAAAGGGGAAGTCATGAAGGAAATGGGAAATGAAGTCAAGACACAGGAATGTAGGCCAGTAACACTAGTCATAAGGGAACAAATGCTGTGAAGGTGCAGGAAGTGTGGAAGGATCTCTCAGATGAAGAACCACAGTGTAGAGTTCATCCCATCATAAGCACTGATGTGTTGAAACAACCAGGGAGATTGTCAGGAGGGATCACTGTCAGTCAACGCTGAGGCTGTGACAGGTGAGGGAACAGAAGAGGGAAACAGCTTCGGAGGAGGACATGGCTGTACAACTAGTGGGAAAAGGCCACTGAAACAGCTGAAAAGATCTCCAAAAACAGGCAGAGCATGAAGAGGTACCATCTGTCAGGTTCTACTGCACTTTCCTGATTTTGTGGAGGGTCACCTCAGTGCTCCCTAAGGAATACAATGGGAATCAGTATTGGAGGAAGCCTTAGTGAAAGTAGCTGTTGGTGGATTCACATCAGTTTAAAGGCAGTAGTGAGCAAGGAAGAGCTGGTCACCCCCAACGGCTGGGAAGGGAGCTGGGGATACCCGGGGCAGGTTGGTGCTCATTCCTTGCAGGAAGCATCTGCTTCAGGCTGCAGCACTTACAATGAAAGCAATAAATCTTATGGACACTCAAATGACAAAATTGTCATAAGAAAAAATAATGTGATTGCAGTTTTCCAAGAACTGGCAAACCTTCAGGCCACTGTTTGAGGTCAAGTGCTAATGGCAGCCAAGGAGTTGTGGAGCTCCTGTGCTCATTGCCATTTTTGTAAGCAAAGATTTGGCATTTGAGGGTTGGGAGAGGTATTCCTGTGGAAGATTTGAATGCTGCTCCTTGGTCACTGCAGGTAAACCAGTATATAGAGCAGTCATATTTAAATTAGTGACAACACTCTCCATTGCTCTGCAAACACTGTTTTTGCCAGCTTAGATTTACAGCCTCTCATCTCCAAGGTCTTCATTTAAGGGACAGGGCAAAATGTTGCCATGTAGCAGCAAGATATAGTAAAGAACAAGTAGATGCCACATTCACAGGAGCACCACTAACTCCTCTGTGGATGGATGATGGAGATGTGGCGCAGACATCCATGTTGAACAGACACTGGTATGTGGGACCATTCTTTGAAGCTTTCTTTGGTGTCAAAGTGCAGATCCTGTGTGCGACGGGTCCACGGGTGTTATTCCACAGAGCGAGGACAGCTGCAGCAGGCAGAAGGCTTGGTAAATTAGCGATGTAAGTTTGAAAAAGCCCCACAGATTAAAAGTATTGGTTGTAAGACAAACAAAGAGACTATGCTGTGAGATAAAGGTACATAATGGGCTACTGCTGAAAAGATTATAGAGGTGATATGTAAAGAATGTCCTGAATTAATTACTTCCTTTGTGTAAGTATTTATGTTTTGCAAATCATTATCTCTTAGCAACCTACGCCATCCTTTTTATTTTATACAGACTTAAACAAACTGTTTCCTGGGGGTATTATCTCTGTCTGGCTCAGCAAAATTAAAACAATATCTCATTTAACATTGGCTATAAGTAGATGGAAATAGTTGGCTCCAGATGTGTTATGAATTGCACTTAGAGAATTAACATGGTTTAGATCTTAGAAAGTGGGGCATACTTGGTGTTCAACACTTTCTTATAGAGCAGTAATCTGTGTTTAGCTTTGTGGATCTTATCAAACGCTTGTTCAAGCCAAGTTACAACTCTTGCCAAGAATACTTAATGCCGGGTTTCAGGCGACGAAACATAAACCGGGAAGGGGCCTCCAGGTTTGCTGGGTGCCCCTCTGCACTGAGGCACCCCTGCCTGCCAAGGGGTCCTGCTGGACCTGTGCCTGCAGACACACTCAGCTCAGGGAAACATCATGGAGAGTTTTGTCTAAGGGCTCCTGAAAAAAATCTCTCTGGACAGGGATTCTCCAGCCTTTCCCCATGCTCCACACCTTGTACATCTTGGAAATGTTCCCTAGTAGCCAGTCAAAACACTCTTTGTTGCAGAAGGAAAAACAATTTCTTCATGTCTTAATCTCTGAAGATAGTGTAAAATGATCATCTTCTCAAGAAGGTTTTACGTGTTAGAGGATAGTTTCCATCTTTGTTCCTAATATTCTTTTATTGGACTAAATGAGCCAAGTTCCCCAGTTTTTCCTTTTGAATCCCTTGGTCTGTATTTCTCTTAACTCTTGTGCTCCTTGAATGCTCCTTACTTTGTCCAGGTCTACAAGCATCCTTGGAAGTTTTTAAGACCAGGCTGGATGGGGCTTTGAGCAACCTGCTCTAGTGGGACGTGTCCCTGCCCATAGCAGGGGGGTTGGAACTAGATGATCTTTAAGGTCCCTTCCAACCCTGGCAATTCTATGATTCTATGTCCAGATCAGGACTCAGCACTCCAGTTAATTCATTCAAAGATCTTAGCGTATGATAAATGACACCAAGTAGATGCTTACTTCTGTGTTAGCAGAGTGGAGGTAACGCTTGTCTTCCAGTCCTTCTCCAATTGATTTGCTGCCATGCCAGGGTGACCCACACCAATGTCAGTGGTGATCTCAGCCAAACTCCAGCACATGCGGACCTCCTGCCTGGGCTGCCTGCACCTACTGCCCTTGTTCTTGCACACTGTTATTTTCAGCCCTGTCTAGATGAGCAAAGAGTAAATGGGTGGAGGGCAGGGAGTGGATGATAAGTGGCTTTGTCCTCCTCCTCCTCCTTGCAATCTGCTGCCTGGCACTTGTGGCTGGCATGGAGGGAAGCCTGGGCTGGGTTGTGAATCACTCTCTGCTCCTGCTCCCTCCCCGAGCTGAGAGCTGTGTGCTCCCTGATGGCTGCAACCTATGGCCAAAGCCTTCGCCTCATGCTTATAGGGAAAAAAATCTTCCCTCTTTGTGCATATCCACTGCTGTTGGACAGACATGGCCCCATTTGGAGCAATGCTTCCTTCCCATTTTTCTGGCAGGTGAGCTCTGCACTCCTCCATATTACTGCTGGCAGTGGATGCCTCCTGCTGCCCCACTGCATGGTCCAAGCAAAAGCCTCACCATAAAGAATTTCAGCATTAAAAATGGGTCCAAAAGTCTGAAGAAAAGCAGCAATCGTCTCATGATGTTGTAACACCTGATGGAGAGCTGAACTAGTACAGGTCTGCACTGTGGGCACCCACAGAAATCTATTGTCATTTTGCAGATAGCTGCATTAATTCCAGAGGTACAGAGCCAAAGGTAGAGGTGAGCAGAGGAATTAGATACTGGATAGCATTTAAGTGTGAAAAATATGTCTATGGCCACAGCACTCCACTGGGAGTTCCCACTAATGCTTGAGCATCTCAAACCCACAAGCTGTCCACTGAAGGATGCTCTCCACTAGTGCCTGTCCACGCTTCAAAGGAGCGTGGGGCAGGATGAACCCTGTCTGGGCTGTGCTGGAGGAGCTGTGCAATCAGAAGGTGGGTGCACATACCCTGGCACTGCTCCTGTACTGCCAGCTCAGTGGCACCAAACAACCAGGAGCCTGGCATAGAAATTGTGCAAGTTTTTGTTATAAAGAACACTTTTTACTAGTTGTTATTAGGCTTTTTAATTAATTCTTTTCATTACAGCAGGTGACTACTTTAAGATTAGTTTTTGTTTCTTCTGTATACAATCTGCAGGATTAAGAATGTACTGTGGAAGATGGTTTTGATTTTGCTTCTGATTGCCTATGTTGATTGCAGAAATTTTCACATACTCCAGGTGACCCAAGCAGCACCGGATTCTCGAAGAGGGAATCTATTATCAGCCAAGACTTTTAAAATCCTGCAACCCCTGAACAGCATTTCACAGCTTTGGCTTGACATTTGTAAATAATTTTGAGATGGTTTTGTGTACAAATGCTGTGGAAGAAGTGCCAGTTCTCATGCTGCACTGGTATTTTCCTATGCAAAACCTAATCCCTCCCTGTGTATGAAGGGGAGGGGAGAATCTCACTCAGCATCTCTGAGGAAGGGGAGGCTTTTCTCACCCTGCCCTCCACTCCAGCAAGAAGTGGACCTTCTCTCCCATGCACCAGTGCTGCAGGGACCCGGTGAGACAGCACGTAGTGAGGCTGCTCTGGTGCTAACTAGGCCAGTCTGGGACCATTAGTCATCATCTCTTCCCATGCCTCATTGCCTGCACCCTGAGCAGACATGTTCAACTGCCTTTATGGGAAACCCCCCCCTGAAGGGCTGGCTCGTGTCAGGGGCTGCCCACTGCACCCACTGCCCTCTACTGTATGCCACTCCAGCACCCATCGGGGACTTTGTGCTTTGATTGACTTTGAAGTCTGTCAGAAAAAGGCAGAGGTGCCCATGAGTTAGGTACAGGAGGACATGCTGCAATGGTGCCATCACTGAGCTGAAAAGCCCACCTGGAGCAAAAGCCCCTGTTCTGGCTGGTAGGGCTAACCCTCTCCTCCCTCCGTACCACCAAGATAGAGGGTCACAAGCAGTTTTTGTGTTGGAAGAGGTTGGTGGGGCGTTCAGGCCCCTCCTGTCCCCCCAGTCTGCAGGCTCTGCCCCATCTGAAGCCAACAGTCCTCGTGGTTTTTTAACAACCGTGAAGGATTCAGTTTGGTCTAATCTCTTATGCAGCCGTCGAGCAAGTTCTTATCTTGACTTAACCTACAGGTAGAACAACTCTGGTCATACTGCCAGCATATTTCAGGGGTTTATGTCCACACCCCTATGCCGTACGCACTCCAGTATCCCTCAGGTAGTCTTTCATCATCAGTTATGCTTCAAGCTTCTGCAATCAGATATGGTTATCTGAGCAACAAGAAGAAATATTTACCAAAATGAAGTGTAGAGGGGAAAATCAGAAAGCAAGAAAGAAGGGAGAACTGAAAATGGAAGCTCAATGTTATTTGAAATATGCATTGGTGTTTGTTAGAAAAATGTTTCTCTTTTGCACATGGGCAGTTCTATACGTGAAGTTTTATCTTATGTAATATATTCTTTGACTTCTGTTTTTCATGGTAATTTGATTTTTAAGATATTTGTTTCTTTCCTTTCCCATACATATAGCTCCTGCTAATGCTGAGGGAGGTTGTTGGTGAGGACGTCAACAGAACTTGGGCTGTGATGAACCAGGGATGTTGAAAGTCCAGCTCTGGATAACATTTCTAATTTTTTTACTGTTCTTCAGTAAATATCCACTAATTCTTTCCCAGAGTTACCTCTTATGGGTTGTTGTCTGGGTTATGATCCACAAGGGGTGGCTGAGATCTGGGTACAGATTGCTGAGTTAGGGGTGTTACCACACACTGAGGTACTCCTGTGTACAGATGACCAACCCCAAGTACTATCCACATGCAGAAGGAGCCCACTCCTTCCTTAGGACCCTTTAGTCCTTATATGAGAAACCAAGACCTTGGCTATTTCTGCAGTCATGACTTTGGGCAGAACAGCTCAGTGACCATCTACCAAACTCTTTGGGGATGGCTGACGACATCATCTACCTACCTGGTGTCCTGGTGGGAGTGAGGGAAGACAATGAAGAAGCTGCTAGAAACAACAGCTTAGTAGACCATCACCACCTATTGCCACCTGCACATGTGAGCAGCCTGTTGTGAGGAAAGCTGCTCCTGGGGGCTGGCAAATGCTTTGTTCTTACCTCTCCCCCTGGCTGGTCCCCTCTACACCCTGCTATGTTGCTTCGACCTGCCCGGTTTTCAGGAGGTGTAGTGTTGTACCTGGCAGTCAGGTGGTTTAAACCCCCCTGCACCCACACAGCTCAGGGTAGGACAGAATTCATGATCACATTTTTCTTGTAGCTAGGGAACGAAGAAAAAGAAAGAGTGACAAAGCTCAAACGGTCTTGTGGAGAAGATGACCTTAGGACACAGGCTTGTGGGTCACAGGCCTTTCTCCTGGTCCTGTTCTGACAGCTGCTTCATGTTAGGGCACTCAGATTGTCTTCTCCATGCTCCGGCCTTCCTCACCTCCCAAATGGAAATTTCTGCTTCCCGTATGTCAGATTCAGCAGGTTAATCACTGTGAGATTCTCTGAGCTCTGGAAGTGGAAAGCTGCACCAAAACTTGGTGTTGTTGCTGCTGGTAATGTCCACAGCCCTGTGGGATTCAAATGGCATTTCTGCTCCTTGCAAAAGTTGCTCATCTGGCTCTTCTGGATGCACCCTGACTTGTAACTGCCACCTCAACACTTAATGAAGGGGTTAATGGACATCTCCTCCTCCCTGCTCAGCACAGTGGTAATAGCAGCCTGGACACTTCAGGGAGGGAGAGCGAATGGATCTTGTCAGGGATCTCTTCTACCTCACAAGAAAAGCATTCCTGAAGTCATGCTGTTGCCATGTGACTATTTGATGTGGCACAGGTTGCAGAGACATCTTCATGGACATGGAAAGTGTTAAACAGTACCTACTTATTGTGTTGCTTTGCAGAGGCTATGCATTGCAAACTTGGGAAAGTATGTTCAGCAGCATGAATTTTGCCCTTAAGCAATGTGTGAATTACTCTTAAAATTAGTATTCCATTCTTGTTAGGATTTGTTTTTTCATTAAGTTCCTTTGCTACCTCCTCAGCTTGTATACAGCTGACATATGTTATTCTTTCAATTACTGCACAATTTCTACCCGGCCCACAGGGATCAAGGTCCGCTGTACTAGTCTTTTTTTCACCCTGGGAGATCGCGATCTGCAGGACAAGAGCTGTGGAAGAGAACTGTGAGCACTCCAGAGCAGTCTGAAAGCAGGTACAGGTGCAGCTGCACCACCTGCCCCCAGCCAGCCAATGTCAAGGTGAAAGCATTATCCTGACTCTGCAAAGGGGAAAGAGGTTGAATCATGGTGAAACTTAAGTAGCTTATGTAAAGTTTTACTTCTGAAGACTTCTGCCTCATGCCAGAGGGTGTTTCAATGGAAAAGCCCCAGGAAACACTCATTGTTCCTGGGGCTAGGCTGGGAAACTGAGCAGGTAAGCCAAGCAGATATGTGATTTCCCAAAAAGGTTTGGAAGACCTTCTACACGTTCACAATGATGTTGACATGTGGGAGGCAGTATGTGTCATGACAAAGCCACGGAGGCATTCAGAATGCAAGCTGGTCTGATTCCTTCTCCTCCATGAGATGTTGAGATGGGGGCAAGTGCTTAGCACAGAGAGGGCCTGAGAGCCCTCAGAGATGGGGAAAATACTGACAGCTGTGAGTTTTGGCTTTCTTTTGACTGTATTCACCTCAGAAAGGCGGTTTTCATGACAAATATCTATAAAAACTAGAAGAAAGGGAAAATAGAATAAGCTCCTTAAGGGAATAGCAAGAGTGGAAGGCTAAGTCTTGGACACCATTTGACAGAGCAAGAATCCAGGTAGCAAACAAGCAAGACAAGAAAACACTTTCTACCCCTGCTGAGCTTGTGGCACGGTCCAGAGGTCACACAAGCTCTGGAGACATCAATTTCAGTCCTGTCACAGACCCAGCGATTGCCCGTGTAAGCAATGGTTCTGCAACTCAGGAGAAGACAGGGACTCTCCTAGAGGTGAAACCCTCAAGCAAGCCCGTGGTCTCAGACAGCTGGATAAAGCTGGTCCTGGGGGCCCATGGTCCATTCTGGGAAACATCACAGAAACACCTGGACAAACTGAAACCCTCTGAACATCTGTGCCTCACAGCTCTCCTTCCCACTTCCTTTTGGGATTTGGGTTTTATGCAGAGGACTCATCTCTCATAAAGGCAGGGAAAGAGCAGTTATTTACCTCTGCCTTGTTCTCTGCTTTTGTTAATTTACTATATAATTTTGTTTTACAGGTAGGCAGTGACTTTTATTTTCTTATTGGTGTAGTTATTTTATGGTTGAAGAAAGGGCAGAGTTGTATATACTGTACGAGGTAAAGAAGTCCCTGGTGCTCAAAGCCCTGCTGGTGGAAAATGTCCTTGAATAGAGAGAACTCCTCTGCTCACATAAAATAAAGGAGATTTAAACAAAAAAAAAAAAGTCTCAGGTTTTCCTTTTAAAAAATCAGAATTTACTAGTCTCTTGAACCAAGAAAAATGCATCTATGGGAAGGGAGTGCCAGTAATAATAGGCCTGCACTCACAACCAGTGGTAAAAGAGAGACAAGCATTAGTTTCCCCTGAGGGAAGGAGGATTCTGGAAATTAAACAGAAATGTTTATGGTTGTGAAGAGTTAAAAGGCTTCCTAGGCACCCTGGTTTCTCTCTCATATCCTGAGCACCTCAGGGAAATGCATCAGCCCTGTGGCACAGGGAAACAGCCCATCAAAGAGCTTGGTCTTTGCAGCCCCATCTTTTCCATGGAGACTGAGAAAACATTGGAAGAGGGAGATAAGTAAATGTGGACAAATTGTGCCCTCCAAAATTCCCAGTGGGACTTATTTACATGTTCTTTCTGTGCAGGAGACCCCTGGTTCCTCAATAGCTGAAGCCTTCACCTGCCCTAGTTGAAAATGACTAGTGTTATGGGATTTGCTTTGTTAAATTTAAGGCAACTCACATAAAAATGAAGCAGTCCACGTTCAATGTGAGCCATCCTTTACACACTGATAAACCCTTCTGTTCTTGTCCATATTTGAATTATTTTGTTAAACTTGCATTTAAGACATTTCTGTAATATGATTTTTGGCTTGAGACCAAATATAAATAATTATCCTGCTCTAACAACGTCTAAATTCTATGAGTACTCCTCCTGCAAATGTGCCATGTAATCTACACACTCATTGATCCTAAATTAAAAGACAGCATCAAAATCTGAGTCACTCTTCTACACATTATTAAGTGTCCATTTTGGTTAAGCTGGTGATGGTTGCCAATCCCATTTCATATCCGCCCCTCCCTTTTTTTTAGTCTTTGTATCCTCCTGGCAGAGGACCACATAGATGACCAGAGCACAGTCTAACATGACTTTGTGTCTGCCTTTCACTCAGCTTTCATATGGATTTTGTCTCATGTCTTACATCAGGGACATTCTGGTGGCCCCATTCAGTTGCTAGTCTCTCCTCTTGACCATCTCTCCAATCCCAGATGAGACAAGAGACCAGAAGCCTTGTACAGAGAAGCTGAACTCAATAGACCAAAACAAATTTCCTGACTGTTTTCACTGGGTGGAGAAAGATCTACAACCAAAGTAAGTCTGGTTTCATGGCTGAGAGGCAAATCATTCCTCCCCCGCAGCCACAGGAAGTCATGAACGTGGTGGAAGGAGAAGTTTTGCTGCACAGAGTGAGGGAAGGAGAAGCACAAGGCAGTTTCCAAAGGGCAACCTCACATCTTTGCTCTACACAGCAGAGTAGGAAGACCCCATGCTGTGAGGACACCTGGAGCTGGAGGTTTGCAACCATGGGAAATCATGGCCAGGCCCTTTTAAGTAAAGTAAGCAGGAGCCCATACATCACTGGGATGAAGGATGGGATAAATGGGAAGAATCCTTCCATGGAAGGCAAAGTGATTTGCTGGGTGATGAAGAAAGAGGTTCTCCTGTAACCTAAACATGTCTAGCACAGACTCAAATGGGGACCTTTAAGTGTCACGAGGCAACAAGGCTTCCCACAACCTGAGTCAACTCTGTAATCCCCACACTGCAGATTACAACACAGACGTGCACCCAGAGCAGCAGAAAAAATTGGAGATTGCATCCCTCAGGAGCCATGGGTGCTCCACAGGTCTTCCTGCTATTGCAGAAATTAATATCATCATGCCAAACCAGAAAATGCAGAGAGTATTAATGTCCTGCATTGCCCAACCTCTGCCCACTCAGATGGCATCTGCTTGGCCATGCTGCTGGAGAAGAGAGGAGAGGAAAAGTCTGGCTGGGCAGTGGGACCAGGGCGAGCATGCTGGCATGTTAGCCTATGGTTAGCTAGGAGCAGCTGTGAGCTGGTGTTGTTTCTGATGGGGTGGGCTGTGCCCAGGTGTAATCCTGGCTGCAGTGTCTGATGGGAGGCACTGGCTGAGCAGAGACTGTCCTGTTCTACTGAGCAGGTGTTAGATGAAAGGCACTCAATAGCCACTGAAAATCAATAGTGTTGGCTGAATGAAAACTCTTAGATGATACTAATGGGCTCAGCAGACAGGCCAAAAACAGACTCATAGTCACTGACTGATCTCCTTACCCTCTCTCTGACAGCAGCCCACATGCTTCAGGGGATGGAGGACACCCCACAGAATTTCTGTTATGACCTCCTACAGGGTGAGGGATCTATTTCTTACCTCTTCAGGTAGGATCTCATACAGGCCATGAAGTATGAATTGTACCTGAACAAGTTAAAGAGAGGCTATGATTTTATCTGGCTTTATTCTGACAAGACTGCCTTGACTACCCTGGCCCATCCGTCATGGGGATCCCAGTACTGGAGGAGAGATTATCTCAGTGGCTTTGAGTGGTGAGGACTGAGGATCATTGTAGAGGGATGAAAGCTGGGAGGATCCCTTCTTCCTTTCTCTTCCTGCAGGGCCTGGCAGCCCCACTTAGTCATTCTCTCCTGAGAGGAAGAGGAGAGGTCCATCAAGACCTTCATTAGTCACTCCATATGCATACCTAAAGTCTGTTTAAAGTTAGGCAAGTATTGGGCACTGGAGGCAACAATGCTTAAGCTGGAAAATGCTGCTAGCTTTCCGCTCAGCCCATACCTATATTGCAGAATCCAATCTGCTCAGCTTGTAGTGCTTTTAAGGAGTGTTTTATTAAAGCATTTTGCTTTTGAAATGCTTCTTTAAGCACATGCTGGAAATGGCTCCTGTTCAAATCCGATGGCTGACGTAGAAAAATCTTGCACTTGATTGCTGCAGATGATTTCAAAGCCACAATCCATTTGGAGTAACTCATGGAAACACGTTATTATTTTGCCACTGCTTGTTGAGCTGCTTAGATAATCAAAATGCTGTGAGAGTAGGCAAAAAGTCTTGCTCCTCGCCTAACGTGTAAAGAGCAGTGACATGTCCAAAGTGAGAAGCAGCAAAATGTCTGTGTAAGATTAGGCCTTTTCAGATTGCTGTACTAATGTCAGTTAACAAAGGGTTGGCATGTTAGTAGGTGTTCCATGTTTATAAAAATCACCTGGCATAGACATTATTAAGGAAAGCCAGAAGGCTACTGTAGTGGAAGGGAAGTTGTTGGTGGAAACTGTTATTGCTGACACTGCTTAGCATGAGGGAAACTCCCACAGCTCTGGAGACATGAGGGAAACCACACACACCCAGGGATCCTGACTCCCATCAGGACAATTCAGGGAAACATCTTGTCCTTCACCACCGCACTGTAACTTGAAATGCAGAGGAAGGAAAAATACAGGATGAAGAGAGAGAAGTCTTCAAGATTTCCATATGTGGGGAAAAAAGACCTCTGTTACTTCCGAGAACATAATCAGTACTGCCTTCCATTTCTGCACCATGATGAATATCTCACAATACACTGTGCAGGGAAGCAGCATCCCATGCCCCGGTCCATGTTTCAGGTTGTGCATACACACCGTGGAAGGTGGCACAACCATTCCAGGTGACAGAGGGACCTTTCCGAGCTACCTACTACCCACGTGAGGGGGAAGAACCCTATCACCATGCAACAGGCAACAACTGTTTCAGGCATGCTAGTGCATTGAAATGGTTACATATGATTTTTAGTTTGTTTCTCAGTTTGAGATGAAACTATTTGCATAAATAATCTTGTAAAACATTGGGGGTGGGGTGGGGGGGCAGAATATCTCTGTCCTTGTATTTATTAGAGCATACTGACAGCACAATAATTACATCAATGCAATGATACAAATGGAAATCTCTGATAACCCTGCAGTGAAGTGCCTTGCACAGATTTAGCTTCATCTGCAATTTCTGAAGGAAGTGCAGAGAGCTTGATATCAGTGTTTTCCCAAACAAAGTCTCTGAAGTGCAGAGTGGGGCTGAAAAAGGGAACAACTTTAGGCTCTCATTTACATTTTACAAAAGAACGAAATACTTCACACCACATAAAGGTAAAAGGCCATAAATACTTCACGTTAACCATCTATGCAGCTATTGTTCTTGCCACAGGGGTGCTTTGTAAATACAAATAGAAAGGCTGGTTGTATACGGAAGGGCAGTTGTCCCCGGTTCTCTCTTTCTTAATGTGAGCTCCATACTATGAAAAGCCTCAAGCATTCATATTTTGCATATATCAGCTCAGTGAATGGAATCACTATCAGAAAGATGCCTTAGCAAATGTAGAAGATCGAAGATGCCAAGAAGAGTTTGACACCTGTTAATTCTAGAGGTAATTTTAATGTTATTTTAATTACCACCATGGAGAATGGAATAAGGAGTCTGTGGCCCAGTCCTGTTCTCATAACATTTTATGAGAGGTTTGGCACCAGCTTTCATGAGAACAGGGCTGAGTGTCATACCTTCATATACTAGTAGTGCAAGAGGGATTGACAGTATCTGTAAAATCAGATGGCCGTTGTAAATCACGCAAATGAGCTGAAGCCAACAGCAGGAGGACCTGCAAAGATATCTTATCAGGGGGTTGGACTAACTGATCTTCAGAGGTCCTTTCCAACCCCTACCATTCTGTGACATAAGGGAGGGAACGGATGTTAGAGGAGCATGAATACAACCATGTTGCAGTACCTAAGGTATACAGACGCTGTGTATCCTGCTCTGACTACTGTGCCAGGTCCCTCTTAGAGAACTGCACTCAGTTTCAGGGCCCTGTAAGAAAAAGAAACAAACTGAAATTAATTTGTAGCTGAAGGAAACACAGGTTCTGATAAAAAGAAAACTTGTGTGACCGATTTTAAAAAAATACAAAGAGTCAGCTATCCTAAAACACCTTCAAAGGTTTTTAGGTATTTGAAATGAATGAAGTCTGGCACATGAAAACCAGAAGGGTCTGAACACAATGCCCTAGGAATGCAACAGCTTTTATATGCATGAAAAACAACACAGAGACAGGTTAATTCACCAGAAGTGGAACTGAAGACCATTAGCCATACAGTGTAGGATGGGTAAAGGTCCCTTAAAGACTGGAGGGGAAGAAAGAGGTGAGATTCTCTCTTCAAGAAAACATTGATGCATTAGTGAAAAAAAGAGACAGAGGAAGGAGGGGCATCACACTCTGAATCTGTTCTCAGGAATACAGAATTCAGCTCTCAGTTGGCCACTGGATGATGGGGAGACAAGAAATCCTTCCTGGACTTTCTTCCAAACACAACACAAGAAGATGACAAAATGGGTAAATACAGAGAGTGAAGATGGGCCAGAAAGTATGACATGGCCAACAAGGCCTGGTCAATGTAAAGCCAGGACGGATATGTGCTTATATAAGATGTTGTGCATACTGGACTGACAGCACAGGTAGAGCTGACTTCACCTTTATGCACTGAAGTGGCCAAGGGGAAGCCTGGGCTCATGCTGATCATTAACATAAATGCAGACTTACAGCATGACACACGTACTTAAAAAAACAGTAATTCTCTGCTTGCAGAAGTGCATGTCTACTCCTAGCATTGATATCAGATGGATAGGGGAGCACAACAGCAAAGAACAGATGACAAGATATACCTATATCTCATTTTTTCTGCTGAATGGAGACAAAGGGACATGCAGAGGGAAAAGCCAAGGAGATCTGGGGAATGAAGTGGGAGGTAGCGAGTGGAAGGTCAGTGAGAAACCTCAACCATAATCAGAACATTTTAGTTAAAAACAAAGGCTAGAGTATGAGATAATGAGTAAACAGGAAAGATTCCTTACAGTGGATATAGAAATCTCTAAGAAATTGAATAGATCCAGGGCAGGGAAGTTAAAAAGAAGAGCCAAGATGATGCCATGTAACACGTAATAAGGGGAGAGGCTACTGGATGATACCTTAAAGGAAGGGAAAATGGGGGACAGGCAAATAGTGGAAGTGAAGCAAAAAGGAGAGCACTGGACAAGTGCTGCTGGCTGTGTAGGACTGCTAAGCAGAACAGAATAAAAAAAAAAAACCCACTGTAGGAAGGACAATCCTGGGACACATGAAGCAAGTGAAATGGAAAACCTTTGAGGGAGCTCAGGAGCAGCTTTAGAGGAATTGCAGCAGGGATGATTACTGTGGGACACAGTGGTGAGAACACTGGGAGGAAAACTGGAGGCAGGCCCAGGGCTAAAGCCAGGAAAAAGTAGAGAAGAGAGAGGAGGATTAGAGGATGAAAGAGAGAAGCTCCTTGGGTTGGGGAAGAGCTACAGAAACAGAACAGAGAAGCAGGAAAGGAACAGAGGATGGGGCTAGAGAAGATCAGAGAGTAGGTCCCAGGAGAGGAGCAGGTTGGTATAGGGTAAGGGACAGAAGTAGACAGCATGGATTGGGAGCCACAAGCAGTGCTGACAGTCAGCAGCAGGAGCTTGCTTATTCAGCAAGTCAGGCGGTAATTAATTAAATCAAGTCAGGCAGCAATCAGTCAGTTAAATCGGGTAACAATGACTCAATTAAGTTAAACTGGGAAACAATGAACTTATTACATCAAACCAGGGAACAATGAACTAATTAAATCAGCTGGAAGCCTCCATAGGTCCATCCAGAGCCTGGGCTAGGTGCCACTGAAGTGGGGGACTCTGGCTGCAGCTGCCTGCTCCAGGAGAAACATCACAACAGCAACTGTGCATCGCTGCTGACAGCCTTTCTTGTTCCCATTTGCCCAGGGCAAAGAAGGACACGGCAGTGTACAGCTGGTCTGATGAAATGTTTGTAATAAACCAAAGGGGTGAGGAGATGGAAACTGTCAGCTTCCAAATTAGCAACAGTGTTGCAGAAATTACTGGGCTGCCTAAGGATGGAAAAAACTCTGCCTATGTCCATTTTGAGGTAAAAAGTGTAAATTATATGGATTGGCATCAGACAGGCCAGTCATGTACCTGAAGCACCAGGAACAATTTTCACCCCCTTCTGCTGGTCTCCCATATCTTTTGGGGTTGGAGTGGTTTGGGGTTTTTTTGTCCTCTTCTGTTCTCCATCTCCACCTTCACAAACAGGAAATGTCACTGAGATTGCCGAGTTACCTTAGTAGAAAAGTACCCAGGATGTTTCCCTTTGGGTTATTTAATGAATATCAGTTAGCTGAAAATAAAATAAATAAATAAATAAATAAATAAATGGTCTCATTGACAAGGGCAACCCGAGGTCAAAAAGGTAAGGGAGACAGCCACCTTTCCCCGTTATTCAAGGAAAATGCAACCTAATTGTTCTGCAAGAGCACCTGTAAGGTCCTTACAGGTGGGAAAAAGTACTGTTTGTGACAGCAGTACAAATGCTTGAGGAGCTGTAATGGTTAATAAATAGCAGTATTACCTGGGTGACCTTTATAATATTATATTGTCATTAAAGTAATTACACTGAAAAAGAAGGGACTCTGTGGGTGTCATTTCTGACAAGATGAAGTCCTAGGATTTGCCAAGGGTGTGTAAATCAGGGCCAACGCAATCCCTGCAGGAACATTGGCCAGTAAATTAAACTAAAACTAAAAGCTGAAGAAGAGCAGTTTCCTGAGCATACAACAAGGATCGGTCTTGATCTGAGACTTCATATATAGTACCAGTACCATACGCGTGCCTGTTGTTCCCTAATAAATGTGCCACAGGAGAGCATGCACTTTGAGACATTTCTGCACAACAGCTTCTCACTGAGGGACTGGACTTAATTTTCTTTTCCTCTCCTTGGACTGCTAAATAGCCAGAAAGGTGCCAAGAGTCTAATTAGAGATGTGAAGGTTTGGAAAGGAACCAGAAATGTTCAGGAAGAGAAACCTCCCACTGCGTCTTCACCACAATGTTGGAGCCACAAGAAAATGGAAAAAAACCCTGCTTCCTGGTGGGTTTTTTTCTTTGTTTTGGGGTTTTCCTCCCCCCCCCCCCGCCCCTTCTGAATAGTAAGAAAACTGAGATTGTTTTGTACAAATCTTCAGTCTAATGGAATACGTGAAAATGAGGTTAAAACTTCAGTCAAAAGTTATAGTCAAGTCAGACTCTGTTTTGATTAGACTGGTCAAGAGGAAAACTTGACCTACACCAGTATTTTTAAAAGGGTGCTTGTAGTTTAAATGCTTTTACAGTATAGTCAGCCTTGCAGGTCATTATCACCTAACAGATGATGATATACAGCAAAAAGGCTGGCCTTATTCTAAATTTAGGCTTTATACCTAAAGCTACTCTTTGTCCTCAATATTAAGGTGTGACAACTGTGTCTCTATTAAAAAAAAAAAAGTATTTACAAAGATGTTTCTTTTTTTTCTGCGTTATCATGCAAGGCATCTAGTGACACAGAATTTCTGAACTCCGTGACTTTAATTTTCCTCTTTGTTTATACGTCAGTAGTAGATGGTTTCTACAGTTATCCATCCCTTTCTTCTCCCTTCATACTTAAAAAATATGTCAACGAACAAAATAAAGTCATGCACGCTATGGTGCACAGCTGCAGTTATTACAGGAGGAGGGATTGTCATCATTCAGAAGTATTCGATTTACATGCATTTATTGCATAGGTTTATCAAACAGTATTTCCTACATGCTTGATAAATAACACACAAAACATTCCTCATCTGGAGGAATAAATACATTTTAGCTCTGATTACTAAGTAGTCAATTATTATATAGATTTCATTTCTTCCCCACAATTAAAGAGAAAACTCTGGATTAAAACTAGGAAACCCTTTTTCTATTCCTCACATATCCAGTCCTGACACATCTCATTCTTTCTATCTAATGTCCCTTGCATCATCACTTATAATCAAGGAGCATGCCGATGTTACCATCTCAGAGAAATAGTATGTAACAGATGAGCGATGAAAAAGTTACCCAGCAGAAAAGAACCTGATCCCTTGATCCCCTCCAACCCATTCACCTGGTACTCCCCACCATGGTGCCAGCTATGAAGGCTAGTTTCATGTTGTCTCAGTTTTGAAACACAGAACATCAATAAACCTTTTCTTTGCTGCCGGAACTGGGTGGTTCTGCCTTGTGATAAACACCAGGTGTTGGCCTCCAACCATAACACCCTCCCAAAGACAAGGCAGTGAAGACCTGATCCAAGGCAGGTCGCTATACCCCTGCCCACAGCTCATCCCCTTTAGGTAATTTCAGAGTGAGACCCATGGTCTTGTCTCCACTAGCTTTTCATAATACTTTTCTTACTGGAAAAAGCAGCGCCCATTTTTGGCAGCAAACATAGCCTTGAAAAAAAAAAAACAAACCAGCACAAAACTCAAAATCCTCCTCTGAAGCTAAATACACCCAATGTTTAAAGTATTTTGACTTTGGAATAACAGAAATAGGACAAAGTTTTAGTTTTTCAAGGTCACTGAATCAAGCTGGAAGGTGACTGAAGGGGGAACAACATACAGATTCCAGATGTCTCTTCTAAACCTTTTCCTACATTTGGAGATGGGTTTTTCCTTTTGAAAGTGCAGATGTGTGGCCAGGTCCCAAGCCTCCTCCCTTCCTCATACACATGAACCTTGAACATCATCTGAACACACAACTCCCAAAGAAGTCAGCAAACACAGGAAGACTCAAGCCTCAGGTATTTATTGCTCTCTAGCTCAGTATAGCATCATATACCTCGGGCCTGGTCCTACAGTTGTTTCAGTGAACTGACTCCCAACTGTAACAAGTGCTGTGTTCCCCGTGGATGGGATATAACTATTGAATGGTTCAAGATAAGAGCTGACCCTGCTTTGACCAGCAGGTTGAACTAGAGGTCTCCTGAGATCCCTTCCCACATGAATTTTCCTATGGTCCTAACATACAGGTTCCATGACCCTTAAGTGCAAGGGTATGAAGGTGGCGGAGGAAAGATGAGCACCACAGATGCAGAGGCTAATGTTTAAACCACAGCTGATAGCAATTTCTTACCTTTCAAGTAAAAGATTGAGCTGCCTGTGCTAGAAATTTTTACCTCTTCTTCCTGAGTATGCAATCATTAAAGCCACTGACTTTTGCAAAAGATTTTCATTGGAATTACTTTTGTTCTAGGGGGTGGAGGTAAAGGGCAGAAGAATTTAGCTGGGAATCATTTATCATTTGAGCCCTTATACTCTTAAACATGCACAAATACATGCATTTTTTCACCCAAAGCCTGAGCAAATTTACTGTTGCTGTTGCAGTTGTGCTGTACGACTTCTTTGGAAATTTAGTTAAGAGAATCAGAAACCATTTATTTACTTCCATGTGCGTGTGTGCAAGATGGAGAATGCAGTTTTGGGCGGGGATGTTCGAACCCAAAGTAAATTGCTTCCTCAGCAACCGCATTCTTTGGAAACCAAAAACTTTGCAAAATAGGTCTTTGCACTGACAAGTATTTGCAGCTCCGTGAGAGTCTGCGAGTTTGCAGGGCACTCCTGTAGCATTTCAATCGCACTTGAAAATAAACCTCAAAAAGGCAGAAACTACTGGCTCTTCCTCCCGTTCTTGGCCAGCAATTCCTTAGTAATTTCCAGGAGAAAAGGCCTGTTGTTTGGGGTTTTTTTCTGTTCCAAGGCCCTTCCGAGTACCTAGATTTGACAAGATGAAAACACGACCTTATTATCTTAGATAAACATGCATTTCCTCTGGAAAAACAAAACCCAAACCAAACAAAAAAAATCCGTGAAACAAACAAAACATCACCACCACAACACAAGCATCTGTGTCATTATCTCTACCTCACTTGCCCCCTGTGCTCTCCCCCCACAACCTCACACCGTCCCCAGCAGGCGAGAAGCGCGCCCCCTCCTCCATTGGGACACAATACCTCCTGTTGCCCTTCTACGCTTAGCTCAGACACCCCACCCGCTATTTTAGCTTTTTTTTTCCCTGTCTGTTCAAAGCCCTGCTGTCCGTACAGCCCCCTCCCCGCGGCACAGCAGCGAGGATGGGCGGCCGGCTCCGCCCCGGCCTCCCCGTCACCTCCACGGGCGGCCGGAGGAGCAGGACGGGGGTGGAAGCGGGCGAGGGGCGGGTTCAAAGCGGCGGCAGGTGAACGGGGAGGGACCTTAAAGCTGTGGGGCGGCGAGGCTGGGACTGCCCGTCCACAGGCAGCACCAGAGGCGCGCTGAGCCCGCCTGCTCTGCGGTAGCACCAGTCCTGAGCGCTCCCGGTGGGGCCGGCCCCCCTACGGCTGCGGGCATTGCTAGGCAGGTGAGGGGCGCGGCGGGACGGGGTGAGCTGACAAGGGGGCCCAGCCGAGCAGGGGCCGGGGAATGAAGTTACTGCACGCCCGCCTTGAGGCGATGGCCCTGGGGCGGCGGCCGCCGTTCCCGCCGTCCCGCTGCCGCCACACTTGTTGCGCCGCACCGTGAGGCTGGGCCCTCCGCAGCAGAGCCGGGGCTGGGGCGGCCCTGCCCGCCGCGGGGAGGGAGCAGGGGCCGCCCTCGGAGGCGGGGGGGATGGCGGAGGGGCGCCGTGCGCGCTGCCCCCTGCGCCTGGTAGGACTGAGCCCCGCTCTCGGCTTCGCTTCTCCGGCTTAAGCATGAGGGGAGTGAAGCTTGAATACTGCGAGCGGTGTTAATTGGGAATGCTCTCGTCGCTGCTAATTAGACGTTCAACACCTAACAATCTTTTTTTCTTTTAATTCATTTTCTCCCAACAGCTCCTTGTAAGCACGTTATGTGAAGTACCCGACCAGCTAAAACACCCAGCAAAATAAAGCCTTCCGCAATTACAGGTAATTTGCGACACGCCTACAGATGTTAAGAGAGCTGGGTGAAGGTAAACAGCTTGCATCAGTAAAACTGACAGGTCCTGTAAGCGTCTGATCACACACTGGAAACATTCCTTAGAATTATAGGGGGAATAGGAAATGAGAGGCATGAGTCAGAAATAAATGTATTTCTGAGTATCGGGGCTGGATAAGATCGCACGAGGAACGAGTATTTGAGCCCTTAAATAAAATGCGAGGGACATCTTGGGGTAAGGGCAGCACTGCCTCAGTAGCTGATTGCAGTGTAGCTGGTAGCTGACTGTGTTCTCTGTGGTGTGCCAGGCATGGCTGGTTCTTCCTGTCATTGGGCTTTCCTAGATTCCTTTTTCAATCTCTTGTGTTGAAAAGTCTCCTTTTCTTTTTCTCCCATTAGGAGGATTAATTTCATTGTCTTGGACTATATTAGTTTCACTGTGTAGTCTGGAAATATGGTAAGGGAACAGGCAAGGGGTTGAAAGAAGGGAGTGCCTTTTGTCTTAAGAATGTCTTTTAAATGCAGTTTTGTGACTTTGATCACTACTGAGATTTTATTGGCCATGGCCTGTGTGAAATGATAGGAGGCTTTTTGCCCACAGGTTCTGTTTGGAATAACCACAATGCGTGTGTGTGCACTGAGTTGAGAGCTAAAGAAAATATATTTTCATCCTTGATTTTGTTAAAGAAGTTATATGTTGGTTCTAGTATCTCTTGTTTTTCATTGTTCAGCCTGGAGATTCTGTTTGCCAAATAAGCACCTTGAAGAGCCCCAGAAGAAAGGCAGCAAGGAGCAGGATGTGCATATGATTGTGTTAGATTTAGCTTAGAGGACAAGAAAATGGTGGGCCAAGCCTTAGCCTGGAAGAAGGAGGCATCTCTTAGGTATCAACTAGGCATTGCAATGTGTGGTCAGTAGGTCAAGGGAGGTGATTTTTCCCCTCTACACCAGTCTGGTGAAACCCCACCTGGAGCACTGTATCCAGTTCTGGAGTCCTCAGCACAGAAAGATATGGATCTGTTCAAGCAGGTCCAGAGGAGGACCACAGAAAATGGTCAGAGGGAGAAAACACCCCTTTTGAAGAAAGGCTGTAAGAGGTTGTTCAGCATGGAGAAGAGAAGGTTCTGGGGAGACCTTGTTGTAGCCTTTCAGTACTTAAAGGGGGCTTATAAGAAAGATGTGGACAATCTTTTTAGCAGAACTGTATTGTGACAGGACACATGTTAATGGCTTTAAACTAAAAGAGAATTTAGAGATTTAGACCAGCTATCAGGAAAAGTGGTGCAATACTGGACCAGGTTGTCTAGAGAGGTGGGAGGACCCCCATTACTCGTAACCATTCAAGGTGAGATTGGATGGCACTCTGAGCAATGTGATCTAGTTGAGGATGTCCCTGCTCACTGCAGGGGGCTTGGACTAGGTGACCTTTAATGGTCCCTTCCAGCCCTAAGCATTCTGTGATTTTTCCAGGTGGGCTTTCCAACATAGTTGCATAGCCATGAGGTTCCACCTCTATACTGCACGTGTCAGGGTTTCTGGGAGACTTCAGTCCCCAGAACTGTCAGTCTCATAATTGGTAGGAGGATGACATATATCACAGAGTTAAAAATGGAACAATAAAAAGCCACGAACTAAAATACTCCCTTGGAGGAATTAATTCTGTCCTGACAGGGCTAGTTCTCTCAACTTGCTGAAGCTTGGGCCTCTTGCTGTGTTGCTGTTTTGCATCCCTTCAAGCATAACCCCGATGGATTACTTGGGCAACCTCATTTAACTTGTGCAAGAAGTAATGGAAAAGTAATTGTACAGTGAAAAAGGTATAGCAGACTATCTCAGTAGCTGGAAAAATAGCAGCACTTTGGCATATAAGTACGGGTTCTTAATTGCAGTTGTTGCATAAGCTGAGTTGGTACCCCTGAGTAAAGGGGATGCTTTACATGTTGATGCTTTCTGTTATTCATGTGAACAGTTCCAGTGGAATCAGTTGTCCCCGAAACTGTGCCAAACAGGAGCATGGGTGGAATCTTTATTTTGTTTTCCTCTTGCTGTTTTTTCCTTGTTCTGTTCCTCACTGCTTTTAATTCTTAGTCAGCGATGACTGATGAGTTGTCTGGAAGGAGAACTGTGACTGTTGGCTGGCTTAACACCCATTTGTGTAAGGAAAAACTTGGAAGTGATGATGTATGAGGAGAGATAATGTGCTATCAAAACAGAAGGAATGTGGAAAAAGAGAAACACATCTCCTATTAGTTGATAGAAGAACGTTGAAAACTAATTCTAGTCCTTATCTTCTACAAAGGTTTCTTCCTGTAATAGATTTTTTTTTTAAGGACAGTGTTGCTTTTGTCTGTCACTTCATGAAAGAAATTATAACAAAATACTCAAGTAAAAACTGTGTTACAGGGTAAATTCTTAGCATTTATAAATTTAATTAGCCTTTTCAAAAGGGTGCAAGTTCTGCCTGTGAGCAAAATACACTGACTTGCCAATTTTGCAGGAAATGTTACATTGAAGTGGGAATGGACAGATTTACAGAGGGAATATAGACGTTTGCTTCATCTGGGAGGAAGGAAGCAAATTAACAGGTTAAAAAAACCCAACAACATAGAAATATGGAAAATAGGACACTTGGATCAGTAGAGACATAGTCCTAATGAGTTTGATTTTCTTTCAGAGTGAGAACTTGAAAGCATATTTTGAACGGCCCGGTGGAGGAATGTGTGTGGAAGTGGCTGACAGGGACCAAATTCTAATAGGACTTGTGCTGTCTTGTTATGCCTTCAAGTGTTACTGGAACTTCTGCTTTCCTGTCTTCCACAGGGGGAGTGAATTATGTGTAGAAATGTTCTGGAGGATAGTAATCCTCCACTTCAACTTGTAGGCTAGTAAAAAAGCTGTGGGTGTTTCTAAACATGCTTGGAAAATGACTTGAAACTTGTGTAAGGACATGAATATGGGGCAGTCATAAGGGGGTCGTTGTGGCTAGAACTGAGCCTTTAATGCTGTTGATATCTAACAGGTATCCTTTAACATTTAACTGCATACTTATTGGCTCCTGATCTGCTGTGTTAAAGGCCATGTCTGGGTTTAACACTGGGTTTAATTAGAGCAAAGAATTCCTCCTGTTTTGATAAACTTGAGTAGAAGAAAAGTACAATGCTTGCAGTGTTGAGACCTGCAACTCTCAGAGGTTTCCTGGTCCTGATTAGTCTTTGCCTGTTCTTGTGTCAAATCAGATATACTGTAGTCCCTCTGTCACAGCTCTTCTGTTCTCCAGTTTCCACTCTGATCTTGAGATAGGTGTTCAGAAGTTTAAGAGGTATTAGAGAGAACTGCATGGGCTTTTGTGATTGACTGCTCTTTTGATCTTTATTCAGCTTTTAAGGAAAAAAGTAGAGTTGTTGATATTTAAGTGTTCCAGCTGCATGCTCCCTGAGGCTTTTAATATACAGCTGTAAAACTAAAATAGCTGGAAGCTGCCTATAATAGTGAAATGAAAGGATTTTGGTTGCCAAAATCTGAGTGCAAAGCTGCATCATCTTACAGGTTGAACTCTGCATTAAAGCTATAGCAGTGTAAGGAGCTGTATCCTTTTCAGGCAGCAGGAATATCAAAGATGATTGAATTCCATCTCTGTACTTCCAACTTTGAACTGGTATTTATCTGTCTTGGTCACTGATAAAAAAGTGTGAGTCTGTGAAGGCTATAGTTGTAGTGGAGCATTTCAGAACAGCCCAGTGAGATGGTGAGATTTTTGTTACCCGCAGTTTAATGCCTGGGAAACTGAGGCATGGGGCAGGCTGACAATTAGGTAGGAAGTCAGACTTAGCAAGTAATTGCTGTAGCCTGTATGCCAACTGTTCTTGGTGAAATAAAAGGATGTCATCTTTGGAAGATGTTAATCTGTATTTATTAAAAGCTTCCTTGTTTCCTGGCAGTGCTGTTGTTCTTGCAGTACTGTACCAGAACTAACTCAGCAACAAAAGCTATACATTAGCTATTAAGTGCTTGCTGGTTTGCTTAGCAATAAACTAGACCCCAGGCTGGCAGGGTGAAGGTATGCTGATACAAAACAGCTGAAATTTTGTGTGTTTGTACAAATTTGTGTATGAAACAATATGTACAGCTCTCTAAGACACTTTGTTGCTGGGATCAGTCCCTATATGAGCTAGTGCTCCCAGTGTGACTGCTTAGATCAAGATCTGAAGGGAAGGTTGTATCAGCAGAGCCTTTGAATGCACACTGGACCTCAACATGCAGCAATACTTCATGTGTGAAGCAGGGTCATAAAATAATTTTGGTAAGGATTTTGAGTCTGATGCTATTTAGATGTTCTAAAGCTTTTCTGTGGCAAAAAGTTCGTATTAGAACTGCCATTCTCAGGCATCTGAGTTACCTTTGTCCCCAGCTTGAGGGATAGGGAGGGAAGGACACTTGGGATCAGTGCTGCTTTTTTTTTAATCTTGGTTAATCATAGAATGGCTTGAGTTGGAAGAGACCTTAAAGATCATCTAGTTCCAACGGCCCTGCCATGGGCAGAGACACCTCCCACTAGACTAGGTGCACAATAATGCACCCGTATGAGATGAAGTGCCTTTTGTCTTGGCAGATTGATGATCTTGTATTGGTATCTGATAGGTGGTGGAGTGTCACACCAAACTGGTAACTCTTGGTACACCCTACACTAAAATTCTGGTAGGAGTGGGGGCATTGTGAACACCCTTTATCTACATTTCTGTGTCATTCTAGTTGAGTAAATAAACTAGTATCCAATTTGTTGCTGTGGGGAGAAAGGTATAATCTTACTCTGAATTTATGCGTAAGTTAGTATACTGTGGACCTCTTCTTCAGTGGGACTCCTAGATGTTCCTGTAGCATAAGCAAATATTGTAATACTTGCTAATATCTACTTTTTTTGCTTGATAATGTCCTATAGCAGCAAGCACCATACTGTGTGTGAGAAAGTAATGTATTGTCTGGTTTTTTTACCTTCACTGTATTCTAGCTGTGGTTTGCTGAAGCTGTGGATTTAACCATTGACTAATGACTTCCCAGTATAACAGTTTTTAACAGAGTAGGAAAAAAAGTGTGTGTTAACGAGCTGTACTCATAAACACAGAAGCTCAATGATAATTGTCCTCAGCGTTGTGAATTGCAGGGATTTTCACTGGGTGCATGCACTGCGCTGTGATTGTGGCTCAATGTAGGCTTACAGGAGCTAGCTTTAAAGTAGAAGGCAGTCTAGCCATGGCAGCACAGAGCTAAAACACTGCTTAGAAGCTGGAGAACTACAGAAACAGTTAAGCTGTAGTTCTTCTCTTGCTGCTGTCTAGCCTACTAGTGAAAAACAAACAAACCCAAACAAACAAAACCACAAAAAAACCCCATACAAACAAAACAACACCCTCCTCTACCCCCAAAAAAATAAACCCAAAGGAAAACACCTGCTTATGTGTTATGTGATCATACAGAACCATTTCCCTCGTAACTTTTCAGTGGAGCATGGTGATCTTTTATGATTGTTTCTGACTCTTACTGTAAGAGCTGTATGTTATTGTGATCCTCTGACTGTTGAAATGGAACAGAAGGTTCAGCTGGTAGCAGAACAGAGATCTGGTGCTGAGGCTTGGGAAGGTTTATTTTCATGCTCAGTTGCAATTTCTTGTTAAGGAAAATTTAACACTTAAAAGATAAAACATTCCCATGTTAGAATGGGTTCTGAACGTTCAGTTATTCAACCTCACTGACTTCAGCTATAATCTGTTCTTCCCAGTTCTTCCTTTATAACCAGCCCCTATCTTCATTCCTACTTCAATTTTTTTTTTTTAACTCAAAAGTTCACCTAAGCTTTCATGTATATGACTTATTCTTGTGCTGTACTTTAGAGACCTGCAAAGCAGGTAAGTCCTTGACTGTCTACAAACTGTTATTACTGTAGGAATTTATCTGTGTTTGTTCACATAGAAATAGTGTCTGGACTGGCTCTATGGAAATAAAGAGATTACCGCTCATTGAAGGGAAGTAACTTTCCTGTTTTCTTTTGGTCAGCAGGACAGTTAATATAAGTCAGTTAATATTGTACTTGCTAGTAAAAAGCTCTTAAAAGCAAGTATCTGGAATGAAAGATAGCCTATGATCATGAGTCAACATACTAGCTTTGGGGTAAGTTAGGAGTAAATTAGTACAGACAGCTAAACATCAAGTTTAGGCTAGAGGGATCTGTGCTGGTGGTTTACTAGCATGAAGGGGCATATTTGGTTAACTTAGACACAGTGACCCAAGCAGAATTCATTGGAGAGAGGTGGGTACTTCAGCAGTCTCTGAATTGCTTTTGTTAGGTCCTTTAAATTGCACTGATGAGAGCTGTTTAAAGCCAGCTAGTAGGAAACACTGGGGGCCAGAGTATTTAGATGGAATTCAGACTGCCTGATATGGCCCTACAATCTTAACTGTACCACCCTTCAGGGAGAAGATAGTGAGACTTTACTGGTATCTGATCGATGCCTGTATCACTTTGGAGTGTCTTGGAAGTCATATTACTTTCCACCAGCATGAAAACAAGCCTGAGAGACTATGAGGGTGCAGCAAGATGGAGCAAAGGTTGGTGACTAGCTCAGCAAGCAGCAGGAAGAATAGGGGATGGAAACAGGAGGATCTTAATAGTTGAAGGATTTGGAAAGGTGGGTGGGAATGGTGAAGGGAGAGGGTTTGGGCAGACACGAAAGCCAAAGGCTTTTTGGGGAAGGAGAGGAAATATCACTAGGAGACTCAGTGGGGCAAAAGGCTGACTCTCCAAAGCATGGTGGCTTTTTCTCCATTGATCTGGGCAGAGACATGCTTTTGCTAAAACTGAAGCACTGTGTTTTGGCTTAGCAAGCACAATATACTCCTAATGGGCACGTGGAGGAAGTCAGATGAAGAATATAGCTTCACAATGTCTTGTCCTCAGCAGTAAAGCTTTGCTAGCTCCTCTTGCCCACTGACTGCTCACTCTTACCCATGCTTTGTAACTTGCAGCCTGTTTTTTAGTTTTGTTTTAAATGAAGTTGTGCTTTTCAGATGCTTTTTGTGGGTCTGTGCTGTAAAGCAAATTGGTGAACTGATTTGGGTTTAAAGAAAACAAAACATGCTAGTACTGAGAATAACTTAAATAAACCACCTGACTTATAATGCACCCCCACAAAGTTGCAGGAGATGGAGAACTGCAGTGTGACCTCAGGAGTAAACAGTGGTGGAGAAGCATTTTGAGCAACTTTGCCACTGAAGACAAGGTACCCTTTGTCTACGCTCATTCTGAGACCCCTCGTGAGGTTGTGGTGGCAGAGA
Source organism: Actenoides lindsayi (assembly GCA_025331215.1). Classification (NCBI taxonomy): domain Eukaryota; kingdom Metazoa; phylum Chordata; class Aves; order Coraciiformes; family Alcedinidae; genus Actenoides; species Actenoides lindsayi. The sequence continues at coordinate 42,542 of WTSP01003431.1, forward strand.
CAGCAGTACTGGTGTAAAGCCAGAAGTGAAGTGTAAGAAACAGGGCTTAGGAGGAGGGGACACACAGGTCCTGCTTCTTAGTCTTTCACACTGTATAGAGGTGACTGAGAGGGGGGAAAAACAGTGACTGAGATGAAATGCAAGGGTTTGTGTGGAGTTAAAGGATAGGTGAATCATGTGATACCACAGTTTACAGGGTGCCAGTCTTCTACGGGACTTATTTTCAGGTGTGTGTAAGTATTTCTAGTCATAACACTTCATTGTAGTGTCACTTTTATAAGTACTGTAATTGCAGTGTGTGTAATAGTAACAGAGAACACTAACAAAAACACTGATGAAGTTTTGACTGTTCCTGCCTTTAATATAAAATGAGTGCCAGAGCTAATCCTGAGGTAAAGACTGCTCTGACTGATGAAAAATCAGATGGCAAAAAAAATAGAGGAGGAAAAAATTATTTGAAAATCTGTCCAGTAGGTTTTGTAAGTATCTCTGGTACTAAGGGTCTTTCCTGTGCCCTCATAAGGTTGTTAACCTGCAGAGACTTTCTTTACATCTGTATGCTAATTAAAAAATAAACTTTATTCTCTGAAAAATAACCTAGCAGGTTAGGAAAGTAACTCTGCCTCCATCAGTGTTTTCAGACAGGTAGAGGTCATAGCCCACATAGATTCTGCATCCTGAAGGAGGCTTGGGAAAGGTTCTTTCCACTCCAAAAAAAAGCTTGGAGATGTCCCTGCTTGATTTTCACCCCCTGAAGTATAACCCTGCACAGTCAACCAGCATGACCTGAGGGAAATGTAGTTTATAGAACCAGGGAAGAGAGATTACACTTACTTTCTAGTAACTCAAGAAAAAAATAACCTTGCATATTCTCACTTTCCCTGATCTGTTGTGTACTTGACTGATGCTCATTACTGTATGTGATTTACTAACATGATTTACTAATACATATAATTCTACTGTAAAGAAGAAAGACTTTCAAAGTTACTCGGAGTGTGATGCAAACAACAACTGCAAAGAAACATTCATTTTTTTTGTCATGCAATGTGAGGCAACTTAGATTTATTAAAATGTAAAGTGCCCTGTCATGTGATGGACATGATAGCCTTTGCATCAGTAGCTGCTTTACTGCAGCAACCTGGAAAATGTGGGGTTTTTTCATTTTTTTTTTGCTTTTTGATGCTCTGTAAACGAATTGACAAAGTTAAGAAATAAAAAGCTTCATGAGCAATTTCAGAGCAAAGTGATCTGTGAGCGCTTTTAGGGGGCCCTGGCTGACAGGCACAAGAAATGTTGGTTTCTTGAATTCAGAGTGGCTTGCAGATTAGCTTCCTGTAAATCCATCTGAAGGGGAAGGGTGGGGGGAGGTGGGCTGAAATACCTCTGAAAGCTCTCTGTGAAAGGCTGTTGTTTGTGGAAGCTGAGCAAACCCAGATAATTGCGGTGCTCCTGAGGTGGTGTGTGGGAGACAAAGGTGAAATCTTTCAATTCATTATTTGAAAATCATCTACATGGAAACTATATGCTTTTGTTGAAAAGTCTCTGAGCTACTGCTGGCCGGTCAGGACTCTTCAGATGTTGACTTCAGCACTCTCCAATGCTCTGAAATGTGCCCCCCTATTGTAGGTGCGATGCAGTCTGTGATCAGAGGGGGATGGGGGTGTAAATCACCTGACTGACACTAGTGAAGTCTTTGGTTACTCTAGGCTCTTTTTGTAGTTAGTGGAGAGAAATGCAATTTTGGGATGAATCTTTAAGCACTGTTTTTAAACATTCGGCTCACAATGAGATTGATAATAACCAAATCTTCACCTTCCTTGCCTCAGGCTATTATGGAATTTGTTTCAACTAACAATGGAGTCCTACAGTCACTTTTTTTTAAAAATCTGTGAATGTAGATTGTCCAGACCTGCTTATGGAAGGTGCAGAGCATCAGCAGCAGTTCCTCAAAGCCTGTTTTATTGCTGGAATGTACTCATGAAAATATTGTTTATATTTGAAGTTAAGGTTGGGTCAGCTTGGCTTAATTTATATAGCAGTTCCAGCTGTCTAACACTTAAAAAAAAAATAAAGTAACATCTACCTTACTTTTGGTTGTTACCTTCTATTCTTTTGTTACTGTTACCAAAGTACAAGAAACTGTGTCTTTTAAGGCTGTTTTCATCAATTTCCCCTGTCTGCTTTTCCGATTTCATGTGGCTAATAACTGTTTCTAGTTGGCAAAGACACCTAGAAGTCAAATGTAGGTGATACAGTGGGTGTAATCAAGTGATGAAATATTACCTGCTGTGATCGGTTTATTATTTACGACTGCTTATAGGTAAAGCCCACTGGGTCAACAGTGTTCCCACAACTGATGGATATGCTGCAATTATATGGTATTGCCTTTATTTTATGCCACATGCTTAATGGCGTTTATTTCCTGTCTTGGTTAATCCTACTTTTGTTTGTCTTTTAGGTCAGATAATTAAAACAAGACAATGGATTGGGGAGCTCTCCATACCATTTTAGGAGGCGTAAATAAGCACTCCACCAGCATCGGGAAGATATGGCTCACAGTCCTGTTCATCTTCCGTATCATGATCCTGGTTGTGGCTGCAGAGAGAGTCTGGGGAGATGAACAACAAGATTTTGTCTGCAACACACTGCAGCCTGGGTGCAGAAATGTTTGCTACGATCACTTTTTCCCCATCTCTCACATCAGACTTTGGGCCCTGCAGTTGATCTTTGTTTCCACACCTGCGTTGCTGGTGGCCATGCATGTAGCTTACAGGAGGCACGAAAAGAAGAGGCAGTTCAGAAAAGGAGACCAGAAATGTGAATATAAGGACATTGAAGAAATCAGAAAACAGAGGTTTCGTATTGAGGGCTCTTTGTGGTGGACATACACCAGCAGCATCTTCTTCAGACTGGTCTTTGAAGCAGTCTTCATGTACGCGTTTTATTTCATGTACGATGGGTTCCGAATGCCTCGCTTAATGAAGTGTAATGCTTGGCCCTGCCCCAACACAGTAGACTGCTTTGTTTCTCGACCTACTGAAAAGACGGTGTTTACCATTTTCATGATTGCTGTGTCCAGCATTTGTATTCTTTTAAATGTGGCTGAATTGTGTTACTTACTGACAAAATTCTTCCTCAGAAGGTCTAAAAAAGCTGGAAATTCGAAACATCAACCCAACCATGAGAATAAGGAAGAAACGAAACAAAATGAAATGAATGAGTTAATATCTGATAGCTGTCAGAACACAGTTATAGGGTTTTCTAGTAGCTAAGATAGTGTCAGTGCTGTTGTTCACTCTTTTTGGAGTGAATGTTCTTTAAGCGCTGCAAATGAAATCTGTTATGTGAGACAATTTAAGTGGGGTGAGACTTTGATACGTAGTGTTAGGTGTCAATTATGCACGTCTGCAAAAAGTCAGGGCAGCCTAAAGATGTGAAAATTGTGTGAGGATTAAATAGGAAAGTGCATCTTCCTATGAGTACACTTACAAGCTAACTATGACAAGTGGGAAGCCCACTACTACCTTCATGCTGACATAGCTCCTGAAAACTCCATGCAATAGCAATAAGAACAAAATTCTTTCCAAGCTAGATATTCTAGTATTACCACATGTTTTGTGATAGTTTTTACTTGTGAATTGACAATTAAAATATTTTTCTAAAATTGAAGATTCCATGTTACTTAAGGTGTTCATAGTACACAACTGTCTTTTGCTTCTTAACCAGGCATGTGTGGAAGAACACTGCAATCCCATATTCATAGGGAGGCAACAGAAATAGGCTATATCTTTAAAGCTTTGCAAGCACTGTTTGAGTCTGGACACGTAGCTTGAGACACTTGCACGCACATTGCTGGCCACAGGGGAAGTTGTGTGAAAGCCCACCACAGGCACTGTGGATAACTTGAGGTAGCTAGGTCCCAAGTACAAATTCATGCCTTAAAAACAGCATGACAATATAGATACAGCCTCAGTAGACTTGCACCTAGCAGACCTGGTAAGCTTATACATCTTTTAATTGTGTGCTACCAGTTTTATAGCAGCATATAAAATGTAAATGTTTATTTCTCTAATGTATCAGCTGTATTTGTTTCTTTATGCTTTATCACATCATGGAACTTTTTTGGATTTGTTTGTTTTTTATGGTAGTCTGGTGGTGCTGTTGTAGAAACTAGGGGCTCTTTGATTTGAAGGACATGGAAAAGTATCACCACTGGAAATAGAACAGGTCTTCTGAATAAAAGGCAAACACTTTAACCTTCCTCACTGAAGTGAGAGTCTATATGTGAATGCTAGTGAGATCTTAGGCAGGGTCAGGACTCATGAACGACTGCTTTCAGGCAGGACCCTTCTATCTCATGAGCACATAGCTCATACACACCCCTCATTCTCAGTCAGAGCATTGATGCCCTAATTCTGTTGTCCATACTCAAATAGAGGTACACACAACTCCTGAGTATGTGCTTGTGGGAGGGGTATGCTCTCGGAAAGTCAAGACAGGGGGTATAGTACAAGACCCTCCCTCTAGCATTGCATGTGTTTCTTATGTTGGATCACTTTTGACCATGATAAAAATGTCATGGATGCACTAACCTCAGCAAAGTTACTCTTTTTTTGTGGGGTTTGGTTTGGTTTTTTTTACCAGTGCAAATGGATTAGCCCCAGTGGTTTTTTTATCATGGAGCTGCTACTCTTTCAAGGGGTATAATAGCAAGCAGGTATCTCTAGCAGCTGAGATAACACTCAGTGTAATCCTGCTGGTTTATTGTGGGTTTTTTTCCTCACAGGTGTCAGCCAGAGCAGCTTCATGTGTGTCCATGCTTTAAGTGGGTTTGGGTTGGTTGTTTTATGTGTGACTGGTAGAACCCTAACAGGGTGCAGGCATAAGCACCAGGAGAGAGAAAATACCTAGAGTCAGCTCTGTCCCTGCATGAGGGCCTGAGCTGAGCCCTGTCATTTATCTATTCTCTTCCGCTGGCAAACTCCTGATCTTTCCTGCCTTCGCAGCACATTTTCTTTTTTAATTGCTGTTCTGAAAAGAAATCGCTGCTAGTCTTCTGAACATGTCTACCAGCAAGCTCGAGGTAAAAATATACACAAAAGTGTGTATGAGTGTGCTTGTATTGTTCTCTCTGCAAACTGAAAATACAAGCAGAAGTGAAAAGTACTACAAAAGTTTGCTGTTGTAAGCATTGCTCCTGGTTGCCTCTTCATGGCTCCCTCCCTCTCCAGGCTCCATGTCCTGCTATGGCACTGGTTTAAACCTTTACTTCATGGAGTTGCTCCCTTTGGGGTCAGGAGGGTGGGTGCTCAGGCCGTACTTCACTGGATTGCCTCCCAGTCTGCCCCGGGGTAAACAGCAAGGGCTCAGGCCCTATGTCGTGCTGGTCCCAGGGTGTGGAGATACAGCTACTTCTGTTTCACAACCGTGTTTCACGGCGCAGCGTGAGTTAGGGACTTTCATCCAGGGCATGCTGCGAATCACATACCATATAGGGAATGTGAATAGAGATCAGTTAATGATTATTCCTGATCATGTTTCACTGCTTTTAGCAATCAAATTGAAATAGCATTATGCTGAGTGTCACTAAACCTGGAAAACACCTTAAGGCAAATACGTTTTCCTGAATGAAGGATGGGTAGCTTTTCTTGGTCTGTGATACAGCGCAGGCCTGCAAGACCCTGAACAGGGTTATGACAGTAGCTATTTATATGGTGTTTTTATTTTCTGCTCAGAAGTTTTCAAACAGTGGTTCTTACTCCAACAGCTGGATTTTTCTAGAAGATCAGCTCCACATCTGCTGTTTTAAGCCTGGGGAAGCAGGCAAAGCTTAAATGAAGAAGTTGGGCGTATGTGGTCCCTTGTGTGGCCATGCTGTAAACGGGTTTGGGTTGGCTGAATGTTTCCTGTGTGGCAGCAGGACCTGGTAGGGTGCAGTCAAGCAATACTGCCCCACTGATGGGCTGTCCTGGCAGCCAGACAGGTCAGGAACAAATGTGCCAGTCCCTGTCTAACCTACACCGGTTGTGACTGGGATGTGTTTGGCTGGGATGTTTCTTGTCACACGTAGTGCAACCTTAGTTAGGGACATTCTCCTTTATCTGAAATATCCCCTGATTTTTGTTACTGCCAGCGAAAAGTCCCCAGTGTTTTCAGTCCCCTCTTTAAATAACTCCTCATCTCCTGTTTTGTTAGGCTGAAGTAAATGGCGTCACAGGGAAACGGCAGCTTTCACTGTCTTGTCTCTCCAAGTCACCTTCCTGCTGCTTGCTGTAGTGTGGCCCGAGCAGGGGAGGCAGCTGTTTCTGGTGGGGTGGTAGTTAACTCATTCCGCAGGGAAAAGCATAGCTGCTCTTCTTCATTTTAGACCTTCTGCATCTTCAGAAGCTGTCTGGGGCTGCTCTGAAGTGCAGAGCACAGCCCCTCCCAGCCCTTCTCTGTGCCTGGCCTTGCTCCTGCCCCACAGCCACCCCCTGGGGAGATGGTCTCCCCTTAAACCTCTGATCCACTGATAACCTACAGTTTGTTCTACACTGGCACTGCCATCACCTCGTGGCAGTTCAGCCAGTTTCTCTGATGGCAGCTGGCTTAATTGTCCCTGCCCATCCCTGCTGCATCTCCCCACCCTGTGATTTCCCCTTTACAATGCCTGGGGTAGAGATAGCTTAAATGTGGTGGCAAACGATTAATCAGAGCCTCTGGGAAAGCTCTTTTCCAAATTTCCTGCATCCCTTCCCACCCCTTTCTCTTACTTTCCAGACGCTGCTCTCATTACACACAACAGCCCTCGTCTACAGGTCCTCTGCATGCCCTCCTCCATCCCTCTCTCTTCTCCTGTGCTCGGCCACCCTGCAACTGTGGCTTTGTTTTCCCATCGACCTAAGCCCTTCCCAGCAACCCTGCATGCTGAAGTGCTAAAAGCAAGGGAGACCTGTCAGAGGATGGTCTGAATCCTCTCTCCTCCTTTGGCATAGTTAGGCTACCTACCCTGCCCTATGTACTGAGCTGTGAGCTCATTGCTGCCAGGTTGGAGTGAGCGCAGCTCCCCAGCCCCTCTGCCAAGCAGCAGGTGCATGAAAGTGTGGGCCCAGTACCTCACCCACCTGTGCCCTGCAATGATGTGCTGGACAGCACTGCCACAGCCAACACGAGGTAAACCTCTGCTCCCAACTGCTTGGCATGGTTTGCTGTTACCACTGTTACCTCCTTTTCCCTTACTGAACTAAAGCTTTGTTACAGTGCTCCTGAAATAAATCTGTTTCATAGAATCAGAGAAGCACAGAATGGTTTGAGTTGGAAGGGACCCTTAAAGGTCATTCAGTCCAACGCCCCTGCGGTGAGCGGGCACATCTTCAACTAGATCAGGTTGCTCAGAGACCTGTCCAACCTGATCTTGAGTGTTTCCAGGGATGAGGCTTTACCCTCTCTGGGTAACCTGTGCCAGTGTTTCACCACCCTCATTATAAAAAAATTTCCTCATTCTATCTAGTGTAAATCTCTCCTCTTTTAATTTAAACCAATTACCTCTTGTCCTGTTGCAACAGGCCCTTCCAAAAAAAAAAATTCTCCCCATCTTTCTCATAGCCCCCCTTTAAGTACTGAAAGGCTGCAATACTGTCACTCAAGAGCTTTCTCTTCTCCAATCTGAACAACCCAAACTCTCTCAGTCTGTCTTCACAGGAGAGGTGTTCCAGCCCTCTGATCATTTTTGTGGCCCTCCTCTGGACCCGCTCCATCAGGTCCATGTCTTTCCTGTG
>WTSP01003434.1:0-29448 GCA_025331215.1 Actenoides lindsayi
GGGGCGGGGGGTGAGGAGGGGGGCGGGCAGGCAGGAACCGGTTGTCGGCCGAGCCGGGCCAGGCCGGGCGAAGGAGCCTTCCTGGAGCGCCCCGGGCCGGGCCGGTCCTGGGGCTGTCTCGCTGGCCGGCCGTCGGGGTGACCCCGCTGCCGGCTCGGCCGGCAGGAGGGTGCCGGCAGTGCTGAGGGGCAACGCGCAGCTGCACACCGGCGTTGCTGTCGGCTACCCACCTCGTCATCGTTCTGCCCCTTGCCCAGCGCAGGGCTGGTGCCTGGGCGACCCCAGGACTGGAGTGTGCTGGGTAAGAGTATGCGGCACTCGGAGAAGAAGCAGTCTGCCCAACCCCGCTCTGGCAGCCGGGGCCTTTGGTACCCTAAGTCGTAGCGTCAGGGTTCAGGGTGCCTGGCAAGATGCAGGCTCCTCTGGACACTAGTGTTTTCACGATTGCTAAACAGCAGCAGCAGTCAGTGGCTGAGATGATACAGCTCCTGTCAGTCATGCATGTTGGCCAGATGCTGGGCAAGTTCCTTTTCCTCCTCTCTCTCCCTCTCCCCACTTCCTCTCATTTCCTTTCACTGAACTTCTGTTGGCTTTCTGTTACGGCAGAGGTAATTCAGATGCATCCTTTCTATTGCAACAGTTCCCCAGCTGGCTGGACACACCTTGCTCCTGTATGTGTGACACTGCCCCAGAAAGCCCCAGCAGAGCTATAAGTCTGTTGCCCAGAGTCAAAAAAAAAAAAAAAAAAAAGACTTTCCATCAGGATGCCAAAAACCTCCGTTGGCTTCACTTGTTTTAAGGGTTCTGACAGCTAGGGCAACTGTTCGCTTCCCACCTCAGGACTCCTTGTGTCTGAACTTGTTTATTACTTTCTCTGCAATGCAGACAAGACACAGTACCAGTGTAAAATATGTAAGTCCGCAAGTAGTGCCTTCACAATCTCTGCATTTCTGACAGGGAAATCTGAAACATCTCGTGCCAAAAAAAGAACCTGCTGTGCGACCATCAGTCCTTCCCTTGCTGATCTTAACCTCCCTGTTGTGGCAGGTCAGCCTAGGAACTTAACCTAGGATGTGAGTACGGAAATGGTCTCCTGAAGCTGTGTCCCAGTGGCGGCCAGGCTGAAGGGGTTAGCAGCGCCATGTTTCCTGGGTCAGCCTCTGTTTGTCCTCCAGGTTTTGAAGGGGACTCAGATGGCCTGCTTTGCTTACCTGCAAGGCAAGGCACTGCCTGCCCCATGTTTTCCATGCACTCTGGGGAAGCACAGTTCTAAGCAGAACTGGGCCCACCAGATGCATGCAGAGCAATGTCCTTTGAGTAAAAGGTTCTGTGCAAAAGGACATTTTCCCTATAGATCTGGCATTGCCTTTTGATTTCTGTAGTGCAAATTAATTTAAAAATTAGTGATGTTTCCTTTGAGTTTCTCATTCTTACCTGGAAAGACAGGAAAATAAAAGCAAAGTTTCCCCACTCAATGCTACACCAGTGAGGCCAGGGACTTTTCTGTGCCACTAAAACACTTGGGATTTTTTTAGTTAAAGAATGTAGGAGTCCTTTTGATTGTCAGTTTTGCCACCTACAAGATAATTTACTGAGATATGTGAATATTTGTGGTTTCACAAATTGCTAAATATTTACACATCTAACCAGGAACTTGGGAGTTGTTTGAGGCAAAATGTATCACGAGATGAGACAAACTCTGCTCAGCAAAGGCAGCGGGAAATCCCTTGTTCATGCACAATTATTTTGCTTTCCTATCATCTCCCTCTTGGAAACTCCTCCTTTTCTACTTACGTCTGAGCAAGTTCTACTGTGGTGAGATCGGTGCCTGCAACCCCCCAGATGTGCCCTTCTGACCCTTGGCTCATGTACCACTGAAAACTTTGCTGCAGACCAATTGTTCATGCAGCCCAGACTCCTTCCTCTCGAGCAAACCTTCAGAAAGAAGGTAAGAAAGATGGCAAGTGTTGAGTGGAGTTCATTCTGTCATGTTTTCCTTTTCTCCAAAGGTGGTGATGCCTCACAAGAACTATGAGCTGGAGTTAATAAATATGTCAAATGAGAGCTAATTAACCAAATTTAGGGGACCACAGGTACTTGGAACACATTATAGTAGATTAGATGTGTGAGAAGAAGACAGGTCTCTGTGTTTGTCTCTCATAGCTCTGTGCAGGTAGTTTTTCCCTTGTGCGCAGGTATGCAGCTAGCTTGCTCAGGGACCTGATCTAGCTGAAAGACACCATGATAGAAATACTCTCCTTTTCTATCCTCTGATCCAAGTCCCTGTCCAACCACAGTGACATTTGATCTGGTGTCAGGGAGGTGATGTTCATAACCAGATGGGGTCATGAATATGATTCTTCTTGCAGGACCTACCAGCACTTATGCTGGCTTTGGGTGGGCAGCTTTCAGTAAGGTTCAGCATTATGTTCTGAGCTGAACTAACCACATGCTGTTGTTGAAAGAGGAAGATGTTATTCCTGCCCTCTGTCTTCACTTACCCATGCCCAGTTCACTGCAACAGGTACCTGTGCTCCGCTCTCTTGACCCCTGTACCTCATTGTCCTGAAGGACAGCTGGTTGCATTTTCTGCCACAGCAGTGAATAAACCTGGCTCATGGCATTGTCCAAAGTATGCTAGGGCTGACAAGGTTTGCCCTCCACGGAACACACCCTTTCTTCTCGCAGCCAAGTCTGTCAGGTGGTTGGGTGCTACCAAAAGAAGATGGCCTTCTTTAGAAGCTTTTGTAACTTTAAGCCTGTCACTGACATGGACAGGCAGGCTGGATTTTCTCATTCATACAACTTCATGTTTACCAACACTGAAATCTCTTCTGACAGCACAGCTCTAAAGTCTGCACTGAGTTTTGATACTGAGCTGAAAGAGGGAAGCAAGAAAGCTGAGAGAGTCTTTTCCACCCTCTATTGGCTAGTTTAGCAGTCAGTCTGCAACATGCTTGTTCCTGCTGGATGAAAGAGAAGAAATGACTATTCTTAACACTGTCTCAGACTTGTGAGGAACTATACTGCACCAACAGCACCCGCATCTCTTCCCAGGCAGGCTGTCGAGCTGCCTGCACTGATCATCTGCATGCTACCACATGGCTCTAGCTGGCTTATTCAGGAGCTGAGGATAGGGCAGGCTCTTCCTCCTTGTATGCACTTACACTGAGTGGTAGCTCTTGGCTCCTGCAAACAAAAGCAGATATCCATGGCTGGTGGTTAACCAGAATGGGTTTTAATGGCACATGTAGAGTTGGACAGCTCTGAGAAAAACATGAAGGTCACTTGTGGGAAATGAACATCAATGCTAGAGATGGGCATTTCTGAGGGGTTGCTGCCTTTGCCTTCTGAATTCTTTTGCTATCAAAGGTGTGTTTTTAATTCATTCATCACAGAAGATCACGGAAGGGACCAAACCTGTAGTAAATGTGGGGCAAGAGAGACACAGGGAGGTAAAGAAGATGTTTGGAATCCTTTGGTTCCTGCTGCTGTGGTTGCTGTAAGACCACAGTGATTGGTTAGAGGAAAACAATGATATCTGGATGTTCTGCTTATGGCAATGAGAGCTGGAGGTGTACTGGAGGAGTATGTGGTAGGAATAAGCCAGAAACAAGATGTCTCTGTGAGCTCTGGATAGGATACAGTTGTCATAGAGCAAAAGGGATAGCACAAACCATAATACTGTCAAAATTGGAGAGCAAAGTGAGCAAGGGAGGGTATTAGCTCCATGATGGGGTTCCAGATGGATTCTCTGAGTCCAGGCTGGTTGGCATCAGTCAGGGAGGCTGCTCACAGAATCACTGACCTAGTCCTGCTTCCCTGACCAAGTCTGGTTGGGTTGTGAGTATGTGCAAGGGTGGAGACTCCACAACCTTTCTTGGTAATCTGTTCCGGTGTTTGACTACCCTCACGGGTTTTTTTCTTGTATTTAAAAGGGATTTCCTTTGGTTTAATACGTTCCCATTGCATCTCATCCTTTCACTGGATATCACTGGCTCTGTTTTACTGTCCCACCTATAGGTTTTTATAGACATTGATAACATCCAGCTTGAGCCTTCTTATCTTGATGTTAAACAATCCCACTTCTTTCAGCCTTTCCTTGTATGACAGATGCTTAACAATCCCTTAATCATCATTGTGGCTCATTGCTGGACTCTTTCCAATATGTCCTTTGTCTTCCTTTTGCTGGAAAGCCAAGTACTGTTTCTTCTACTGTTGTGCTCTTAGCGATATTCTGTTAATAGAGAAACAGCCCCTAAACAGCATTTCCTGAACATGAGAATCTGTTGACACCAGAGGAATCCAAAAGAGTGCTGCCAAATTCATATGGTTTTGCTTTGTTTGTGAGCAAGCAACACCCTTCTGCAAACTCAAGGGCTTGGGGAAGGAGAGATGTTGTTTCTTGTGATCCATATCCTATTAGAGTAGGTACACCATTGGTTTCAACCTTCCCCCCTCCTTTGGTGATTTATATCCATGTCAGCTGTGAGATCAGAAAGTCAGGGAGAAGCAGCTGCATTGTCTGACCATTTCCACCCTCATATGTACTTTTAAATTTTTGCCTGACATTTTGACCCTTTGAGCATAGCCGTACAGGGAGCCCTCTGTACCAGACTGTTACAGTCCCAGGTTAAGCAATTGCCCTTCCCAGCCTGGTGCAAAGAGGAATCTGTGCAGATAGAGGCAATGAGCAGTCCTCCAAGACAGCACTGCCATGGTGAATACAGATACAGAGCGAACGGATACAGTGAGGGTTTTCTTAAATTTCTTAAGGTAAAGGCAACAAAATGTCTCCTACTCAGAAGCTGACTGCCTCCTCACCCCACCTGCATCAGACATGCTTGTGATGGTGCTGTGTGTAGAAAGATATATACAGCTCCAGACCTAAGAGTAACCTAGCACAAGGCTCAGGTTTGTCACAGCCTTTATTGCTGCAGGGCAGCATAGATGTTGAGAGGGTGAGGTGGTGTTAGACCTCTGGGGTGTGTGCTCCGGGAGGTGCTTTGCATGGGACCCTCTGGGGGAACACTAGCTGGTACATCTGCTTTTCTAGAGAAGTGATTTTCAGAGGGGTAGAGAGATGTGTCATTCAGTCACATTTGCAATCAGTTTGTTTTAAAATCTATTTTAGTCATTGCTTTTTGTATTTGTGGTTAGCTAGAAATCACTTATATAAGCAGGAGCAGTAGCAACATATGCAAATTTGCTGAAAATTTTCAGCACTTTTTATAGCTTCAGTCATCCCACAGATGTAAGTCTCTGTATGAAGCACAGTGTGTGCTTCCAGCATGGGTAGAGGTGGCTCTGGAATCTGTCTGAGCAAGCTTGGCTGAGTAGGACTGAGAGAGCTGGCACTAATCTTGTCTGCACTTTCACAGCTTGATTTACTGGAACCATGAGGCACTTTGACAGGAAAGAATCATGCACTTCTTCCTGATCCATGGTGCACATGCAAGTATCAGACAGTATTACACTTTTCTGCCACTGCTAAACCTGTGACATCTGCCACATGGACATTGAAGTGTGCAAATTGTTGAGCCTGGAGGTTGTGACACATTCAGCTTCAGGAGGCATGGCATGTCATGAACTGCATTATCCTTTGTGCCCAGGTAGTCATAGAGAAAAAGGATTAAAAGAATTCACAGAAATGATAATGCCTCAAATTTATTTTGCAATAGCAGAGAATATGTAGAGGATTTCTGTGCCAAACTGCATCTTGTTTTAAGCTGATAAGATCCAAGGAGACAGTGTGCTTAAGGAGGAACTAGATTTGGCAGCTGATGCGCAAGGACAATTCCATTTCATGACAAATTCCACTTCTGAATGTTTATGTGAAACAGTATTGTGATAAACACCCTAGTTTTAGAGAGAGGGGAAAAAAAAAGGTTTATATTTCTCTTTATTCGTGTTAGTGATGAAGTGTATTTTTACCAAGAAAAACCCAGAAAATATCCAGCTAGTTCTAGAAATGAGCATTACTGTAGTTAGTGATACACCATGATGGCTGTGGTGTGTGCTGCCACAGTGAGGGCTGGCATGAGCAGCTGCTGGAGATATATGATGTGTATAACAGATTTGAACATGAGGAAAAACTTCCTTACTGTGAGGGTGATGGTGCACTGGAACAGCCTGCCCAAGATAGTTGTGGAGTCTCCTTCTCTAAAAACTTTCAAGACCTGCCTGGATCTGTTCTGTGTGGCCTGCCCTGCGTGACCCTGCTCTGGCAGGGGGGTTGGACTCTATGATCTCCAGAGATTCTTTCCAACCCCTACCATTCTATGATTCTATGATGACTCTACGAGAGGAGATGTTGGTACCTATTGCAACAGAGCTTATCCCAATGACTACACAAAGAAAAATAAGGCTGTGTATGGCATGTATCTGGCTGGCTGTGAGTACCTGAGGCCTGAGCTCCTTGTATGTGGCATCGGTACCTCCTGCATGCAGCAATGGTGCTTTGCTTTCTTAGCAGGTTCTTCTGCATCCTTGGAGTTTATCTCACACTCTCTCGTTCCTCTGTCACCCCACTCAAAAATCAGCTCAACATAAAAAGTCATGGAGAGCAACAAGAACAGGGGGGATATGTGACAATCCTGGGTACAAGTGGCTGCTACCAATGTTTGGGTTTTTTTAATAAGGATACTCCATGGAACAAGTAATGGTCCAATATGTAGTCTTGTGTGATGGGAGAGGAATCTGGCCTTTAATCCAGTGTGGTAAGGCTGTTGGTGCTAAGCCCTTCTGTGTTTTTTAAGCAGTGAGCAGTGTTGTGCTCGGGAAACTGGTGTTCAGCTGCTGGTGCTACAAGCTTAGCAGTTAAGCTACTTGGCTGAGCAACTGACAGGCTGGAACTGGTGTTCCCCTCTCGTGCTGGAACTGCCCAGGGATGCCTGTGGCACTGCCTTGAGCATTCTGTCTGTTTGACTGCCACTGAGAAATAGTGCTAGTGAGGAGAAGCAACTGTGGCTGAAGGGACGGCATCTCCTCCAGGACACAAGGATGGGCTTGGTTCTCCCAGTGCAGGGATGACACCCTGTGGAGTTGACCAAGGAACGCAAAGGGTGAGATTCACAAAGTGCTGGGTGGAGGCTGCTGTGGGTGTTGTTTCAGGGGGAAGGGTAGAGTTTTCAAAATCCAGCACTCACAGCTGTTGAGGCTGGTGTGCTTTGCGTGGTTCAACAGCAAACCTTTGTCCAGAGTCAGGCATCCGTGAGATAGGACAGTGAGAATCACGTAGTATTGCTTTGCATTTTAGTCTCAAAGTGCCATTTTTTATATCCATGACTTTCTGTAACTATCTTTACAGACTTGAAACTTCTGGTCATCTGACCATTGACATTTCTGGAAAATGTAACTGAAATTAAATAATTTATTTTCTCATATTATAAGGGTGAGAAAATTATGTTTTGCTGCCAGAAGATCACTTTTAAATCAAGTTTTCTGAGGGATTTTAAAGCCCCATGAGAATGTGAGGAGATGTGATACTACAGTTCACAATCCCTTGCTCATAAGAGCACTGTCTGTTGTGCATCTGGTGATAATTGTCTTGGACTGTTGAAGTTATAGATAGAATTTAAAAACTGAATAGAATGATAAATACTCAAAATTTGTGAAAGGATGTGTCTTACTGAAGGGTGTGTCTTCTGTCCACTTCACAAGTTGGGATGTTGCAAAAGCTGGGCTCATGGATGCATGTTGGAACAATCACGTGCAGAAATTGCACAGGACAGAACTTCTAAAGGTGTTTTTCTTTATCCTTAGCTAAAAGATGAAAAAATATCATGGGAGGCTTAATCTGTAAGGATCTATTTCTGCCTGTGGATTACAAGGAGATTCTAAAAGTGCTCTCACTGCAGATGTCTGCCTTTTAGATACTAGAGGCTTTAGTAAAGCTTTTCACACTGTTTCCACAGCATTCTTCTGGAGAAACTGGCTGTTCATGGCTTGGATGGGTGTATGCTTTGCTGGATAAAAAACTGTCTGGATGGCTGGGCCCAAAGGGAGGTGGTGAATGGAGTTAAATCCAGTTGGAGGGTGGCCACAAGTGGTGTTCCCCAGGACTCAATTCTGGGGCCTTTTCTCTTTAATATCCTTATCAATGATCTGGATGAGGGGATTGAGGGCACCCTCTGCAAGTTTACAGATGACACCAAGTTAGGTGGGAGTGTCGATCTGTTTGAGGGTAGGGAGGCTCTGTAGAGGGATCTGACCAGTCTGGATTGATGGGCTGAGGCCAGTGATGTGATGTTCAACAAGGCCAAGTTCCAGGTCCTGCACTTGGGTCACAACAACTCCCTGTAACACTCCAGACATGGGAGAGAGTGACCAGAGAGCTGCCAAGTGGAAAAGGACCTGGAGGTGCTGGTCGACAGCCACCTATACATGACACTGCTTATGCCCAGGTGGCCCAGAAGGCCACCAGCATCCTGGTTTGTATCAGCACTAGTGTGGCCATCAGGACTTAGGGAAGTGATTGTCCTCCCGTACTCAGCACTGTTGAGGCCACACCTCGAATCCTGGGTTCAGTTTTGGGCCCCTTACTCCAAGAAGCACATTGAGGGCCTGGAGCATGTCCAGAGAATGGCAGTGAAGCTGGTGAAGGGTCTAGAGCACAAGCCTTGTGAGGAGTGGCTGAGGCAGCTGGGGTTGTTCAGCCTGGAGAAAAGGAGGCTCAGGAAAGACCTTATTGCTCTTCTACAACTGTCTGAAAGGAAGTTGGAAGCAGGTGGGGATCAGTCTCTTCTTCCAAGGAATAAGACAAGAGGAAATGGCCTCATCTTGTGCCAAGGAGGTTTAGGTTGGATATTAGGAAAAGTTTCTTCCCTGAAAGAGTTGTCAAGGCCTCTCCCAGGCTGCTCAGGGCAGTGGTGGAGTCCCCATCCCTGGAGGGGCTTAAAAGCTGTGTAGATCTGATGCTGAGGGATGTTGTTTAGTGGTGACCTGTCAGTGCTGGGTTAAAAGTTGGACTTGGTGATCTTGAAAGTCTCTTCCAACCAGAACGATTCTGTGATTCAGTGTTAAAGGTTAAATGAGTTGCCTTGGACACCTGCATGTTAAAGGTGGAGATACAGTGAAGATGAAAAATGTAGATCATTTAAAGATCACTTAGTTTCCTAATTCCCCGTCCTGTGCTCTCAATGGGGCACGTGTCCTGTAGACAAACATAGGAGTGATTTCTACAGTGGTGGGTGTGGGATACTCTAAACAGTCTCACTTTCCAACTTGGCTGCAAAATACACCTTCAATGTCTTGAGTGTTGTGTTGCAGTGTGTGCTGAATGTATTATATAGGACTTTGTACTAAATGTAGTTTAAAGAGGCAGAGTAGGAATAAGAAAAAAGATGCCAGATGCTCAGTATTTTCTAAAGACCAGCTTTAGTTTAGTGTCCAAAATGGAAAATTTAGCTCTGAACCAAGACCAGGAGATTCTGGCAGATTTGGTGGTGTTTAGTTTTCTCTCTTACTTCACTTTTACCTGTGTGATAGTAGTGGCCAAGTAAAATCGACTCATTATCTAAATAACCAGATTAAACCTTTGTTTTAGTCTCCATGATTCCCTATCTTCCATGGTTCCTTATGCCCCATGAAGCACATTATTATCAGTAATGCACCCTGGTTCTGCATTACCAGAATCTTAAATGTTTGAGTATGTACTGATGACTTGTTTTCATTATTTCAGTGACTACTTGCATGAAGTGCAATCCCAAAGATAGGTCATTCTTCTATTTTGGAGAAGTCCCACAATAATAAAAGCAAGTATGTGATGCTGCAGCATTGCAGATAGTATCTGTTGTTGGAAATATTTGGGACTGTTGCAGTTGTTTTTGCTGTGGCCACATTTCAGCTCAGGGTGGCAAGAGTGGTGTTTCTCAGGTTGCGTGTTCATCCTGTTCACAGCATTGGCAGAGCACAGGGAGCCAGCTTGCTTAGTGTGGCAGGCAGGCAGCATTGCTAACATTTGTCTTAGAATGTTTAACATAAGACACCAGTATTTCTGTCTTTGATTCTGACACTTCCAGGGAGCACTTGTTCTGTTCAGCCTTTTCGGAATCCAGCGCTTATGAGATGTGTCTCCCTTACTGTGCATACATGGCAGATCTGCTGGAAGCCTCCCCAAAACCTGGGCCCGTGTTGCGGTGGCTGCTCCCTCCTGTGCACATTTTCAGTAACTGTGCACGGCTCTGCATTTACAGACAGGGAAGGAGGACCTGGGGAAATCTCAGAGAAGCATAATAGGCTTGATGGTTGCCACTCTGTGCTTTGCATGCTGTCATCAGTTTACGTCAGTTTAAAAGTGTCATTAGCCATATTTAATTACACATCACACTCCCTTTTGGTGGTATGATCCACTTAGAGTGTAGAACAGCACAAATTCAAGACCAGCAGTTTATTCAGCCACTGTTTTCCAAGAACAGAATGCTTCAACAAGTGTTTCTCTTGAAAAATGTGAGTAAGCTTTAGTGTAGTTGGAATTTTTATGTCACACCACTGTGTAAAACATAACCTATTAAGAGGACCTCATGTTAAGGGTTGGTTTGTGGCAGGAAACCTGGGCTATCAGCTCTACAGATTTGCACTGCATCTGCAGGCAGGCTGAGCGTATGCAGCAGGGGGGTTAGGCACGGGAGAGGGCTGGGCCTGAAAGAGCCCTTCACATACCAGCCATAGCAGCAAAAGTGCACTGGTTTTGGCTGAGGAGAGCAGGCTGTACTCCATGACTCCAGACTTGCTGGTAATACTCTGCTTGCTCTGTAAATGTTGTGGTGATGATCCTGGGAAGTACTCCTTCTACGGGTGTATGTCATAGCAAAGAAAGGTTTTTTGCTAGTACTAAAATCAATTTTTCCGCATCATGCTATCAAAATAGCTTCTGTATTCGCCTACATTTGTGCTTTGCTCTTTTGCTGACAATTCCAGGAGGGGTATGCCAGGAATTACTCAGGAGCTACCATTCTGCATTTTGTAGAACACATCTGACAATGGAATAGACCAGTGTCTTTTAACATACACCTTTTTCAGCATTTGTGAGCAGTCCCTCAGTACTCAGTTGTTGGTATGGGCCCCTTTGGAGTGAATTTAGGCTGACTGGCAGGTGACTTTGGGCAGTCCTCTTTAAACTCCTAGATGGGTGCAGACCCAAAGGATGAAAATCTTTCTTTGACATGATCTGAGAACTGTCTGGGGCTTCTTCCTACATTCATAGCTGGGAAGAATAGATTGTGCAGACTGTTCTTGAACCATAGGTATTCCTACTGTGATGCTGGCAGCAAAAGTGTGGTCTTTCAGTGCTGGTCTGAGCACCAAGTTTCTTTAACTGCAGAGATCACCCAGGGCTTTCCCAGCTCTGTGGCAGCTTGTGATAGCCCTCTGCACCTCGGGTCCTGCAGTTTCCAGCTGTGTGCTTGGAACAAAAGAATTTAAATAATAGCTGTTTCATCTGCTATCACTTCATGTGCTTCTGTTGATTAGTTGTGTATCTCTCTCTTTTGCCCTGTCAATTGTTTTTTCATGGAGGAATAAAAGCTCAGTAAAAGGCAATTAAAAAGTCTTCTGAAGTCTTGGGATGCTTGTATCATAGGATGGATCCAGCCAAGGTTCTTAATGTTTAATGGTTTTGATAGGGCTAGGAATAAGGTTGGACTGATGATCTTGAAGGCCTCTTCCAGATGAAACGATTCTGTGATTCTGTGATTCTATGTGAGTAAATTTTCCATGGCTGTCCTACAGAGTGCTCCAAAGCAAGGAGTGCACGCAGCTAATGTGAAAGCTGCTGAGATTCTGCCCAGCCCAGCTGTGATGCCGCTTGTTACTGCAATGACAGATCCAGATCTGGGCAGAATTGCTGGTGGAGCTCCCAGAGCTGTGGCAATGCTGCAAAGCTTTAGCATGTTACATAGAGAGAAAGGAGTAGCTTGCTCTGGGCTGGGTACACAGCCTGTAATTGTCAAGTTGTCCCATTAGTACTGACTCCTACTCTTTGAAATGCTCTCTGACATTCAGCAAGACCTGCGTAAAAGGGAGAAAGTTGTGAGAGTGAGGAGGGAGTGCAGGCACATCACAATATAAAGTCCCAAGCTGCTCATTTTATCTTCCCATATTTGCCCCTGGCTTTTACTTGAAACCCCTGTAAAATCTTCCTTAACTTTCAGAGGCAGATCTTTAGCTCAGAGATAATCTGATCTCTTACTGAACGTGCAATGTGTTTTCTGGCATTTCAGCATTGCTCACAGTCTCTGTTACCCTTTTCACATGCATTCAGTCACAGAGCTGGTCAAGGAGCTCTGAAACTTTCACAGCAAAGAGGTTTTTCCTCATGTTGAGGTGGAACTTCTGTGTTTCTGCTTGCTACTATTACCTCTTGTCCTATTACAGGGCACAACTGTAAAGAGACTGGCCCAGTCTCCTTGACCCTTCAGATATTTGTAAACATTAATAAGATCCCCTCTCAGTCTTCTCTTTTCCAGGCTAAACAGCCTCAGGACTCTCAGACTTTCCACAGAGATGTTCCAGTCCCTTAATTATCTTTGTAGTTCTCTGTTGGACTCTCTCCAGTATTTTCCTGTCCCTCTTGAACTGGGGAGACCAGAACTGAACACAGTACTCTAGATGGGGTCTCACTAGTGCAGAGTAGAGGGGGAGGAGAACCTCCCTCAACCTGTTGGACACTCTTTTCTTTATGCACCCCAGGAAACCATTGGCCCTCCTGGCCACAGGGCACACTGCTGTCCCATGCATAACTTATTGCCCACCAGGACTCAGAGGTCCCTCTCCATGAAGTTGCTTTCCAGGGGGTCTACCCCTAACCTGTACTGCTACATGGTGTTGTTCCTCTGCAGGTGTAGGACTCTACACTTATCCTTGTTGAACTTCATTAGGTTTGCCTTTGCCCAGCTCTTCAGTCTATCGAGATCTCACTGTATGGCAGCACAGTCCTCTAGTGTATCATCTACTCCTTCCAGTTTAGTATAATCAGCAAACTTACTGAGGATACACTCTATCCCTTCATCCAGGTCATTGATGAAGATGTTGAATAAGACTGGACTGAGAACTGACTCCTGGGGAACACCACTAGTTACAGGTCACCAGCTGGACTCTGCACCACTGATCACAACCCTCTAAGCTCCATTGTTCAGCCAGTTCTCAACCCATCTCACTGTCCACTCTTTTAACCCACACTTCCTGACCTTACCCACAAGGATGTTATGGGAAACTGTTGAGGAAAAATACAGCAGTTGAATGGGGTGCATGGAAGGGGTTAAAATGAAGCACGCCCCTTCTGAGAGCTCCCTGGGTTGCCAAGGGACCAGCTTTTCTGGAAGACAGAAGGAGCGAGGATCTTTCAGCTGGTGGACGTTGTTTGGGATGTGAAAGATACTTGTAGGATTCCAATTATTACCTCCACATGTAATATTTTGCATTTATCACTGGTGTAATTTATTTGCTGTGATGTTACCTACTCATTGAAGACTTCAGGCTTTTACCTCATGTAAAAAATTATATATAACTTGCATATATTTACAACACATTTCACACTCTCCTTTTCTAGAGTTGCTTAAGGAGTAAGCAGCAGCATCAGATCTTCGTGGTTGACTTTTTACTTGAGGAAGACTAACTCTCCTTGTTTCTGCTCCTTACTCTCTGGCTTATCTTCTTTTTTTTTTATTATTATTATTTATTTGCACAGTAGTTTTCTCACTCCTTGTCTGATTCATTTCTTCTGAAAGTCTTCACAGAAAGGTATTTATGTTTTCACAAGAATGCTTGTGATAGTTGGTCTAACAGAAGATACAAGCACCTCCAAGAGTGCCTGACACATATGCTTATGCCATCATGGCTGTAACATTGCAATTGAATTGTAGAATCATAGAATCATCTAAGGTAGAAAAGACCTTCAAGATCACCATTAACACTACTCTGTATGTAACTGCTGAACCATGTCCCTAAACATGACTTTTAAACACAGCCAGGATGGCGATTCAACCACTTCCCTAGGCAGCCTGTTCCAGGGATTGACAACCCTTTCAGTGAAAAAATTCTTCCTAATGTCCGACCTCAACCTCCCCTGGTGCAAACTGACGCCATTTCCTCTTGTCCTATCATTTGTTACTTGGGAGAAGAGACCAGCACCCACCTTTGAGTGTATTGTGTCATTCTGCTTTTTTTTCCCTCTGGTAATCTATAAGCACTTTCAGAATGTTCTTTTAAATTGGCTGGCTGGATCTGCTTTGTCTTCGTGATCTTCTCTAATTCACTTATATAGCAGTTTATTCATGTTTCCAAAACAAAACCCTGCAGTTTTGTGCCCACGTGCTCCTCCTTGAGCCATGTTCCACAAAGCTCGACTAACATGACAAGCTGGTGTGTGACAAGAGTGGTTTCAGTTGCTGCAGAAATTAGGCTTGGTCATAGAAAAGCTGGCAAGTTTTTGGTAGTGGGGGAGAAAGAATAATTAATATGGAGGAATTTGGAGGAGAACAATGTACATTTGGAGTGACAAGAGTTTGGAAGGGGTGGCAGAGAGTGCAGAATTAACAGTGTGAATTTGATACTGATACAGAAAAGTGTCATATAGAAATTACACAGAAGGGGAATTATATTTCCAAGAGGTGGGCAAATGCTTAACTCAGAAAGGAATAACCAGAAACTGGATTGATGAATGTAGTGTATTTTGCAGTCCCAGAGAAATGTGTGTACTGTGTGCAGAATTCAGTTTAAAAATCCTGCTGAAGGCTGTGTGTGCAGCACATCGCTGAGCAGTTCCAGCCCTGCCCATGTAATGAGCTGCTGGAGCAGCAGATTTGCTTCTCCTTTGCCAGCTGCTGTATAATAGGACTAATTCATTACCTAAGGTCAAGTAATCACTCTCAATAGCAAGATTTAGAGGAAAGCCTATGACTTATCTCACTGTGCTGTGAACTGTTGATCACTGCAGTGATAACTGGCACTGAATGAAGACTGGAATTGCCCCTCAGTCTGTTATGGGATGCAGAATAGAACTCCAGGTATTTGCAAAAAGAAATCATGTTTAAATTATCTGTGAGTCCTTTTTGGAAAATAATTTTGAAATTAATCTGTGTTGGTGAGCCCCCATGCCCAGCTCCTGTCTCAGCTGCATTGCCCTGGGGTTTGCTGGATTCTCTCACTCCTGTTCCCTTCTCTGCTCTTGGCAAGCACAATTTACCAAGTCTGAATATGGATCTTTGGTGAGGCACAAAGCTTTCTGTCAGTCCTGGCCAGAGACATGGTCATGGGCTCTAATTCAGCTCAAGGATGGGGCCATGTCAGATCCTTCTGATGTGCATCTTGTTGGCTGTGCTGGAAGTGGTGGGGAGGAGACCTGGTGCAAGTCACTATTTCCAGCATATTATGATCACTGTTGCCAGTGCATTGCACTACGCAGTGTGCACCAAGCAAGGTGCTGTCTGCCCCATCACTGTAGGAGGTAGGATATAACAGGACATCTTCCAGCATATCTCTGATTAATGATTCCCTGCTCTGGTATCTTGTCAGTTTTGATATGGGACCTACCACATCTCAGAGGTGGGGTTCCCTCATGGAGCAGGACAGGAGGTCTTCTGGCCATGTTGGAGTGCCATGGAGACAGGGAACCCACAGATAAAGACCACCAGCCCCAAGCAGCACATGAAAGAGAAAAGCAGCTGAGGGCTCCTGCTGTCACTGTACAGAGAAACCAAATGCTACAACTCCAGCTGCATATTTTATTTGAGTGGTTGGAGAACTTGATCACAGAGCTCCACCCAGTGATACCCAGCAAGTTCTTTATGTCTCAGCCTTGCAGGCTTGCACCCATAAGCTACTCCTCCTGTGTTTCCAAGGGAGGAGTACTCAAGTCTGATCTGGGGAGAGTGGGGACTGTCACCTCCCTTGTGACCCAGTGGCACAGCGTTGCCTAGGCTCCCTCTCCAGGCCAAGAGCTTCTCCACCCATATCTTTCAGGCTGAGAGACTGCTAGTTTGCAACCAAGCACAGATCATTCCAGATACACGGATCACCTCATTATACCATTTGCGTGGTTATCGCTCAGGAAACTGCCCACATTTTGTCACTCCAGGGCTGGCAGGCTGCTGCTTTGCATACAGATGGTTTGCATGGAGAGCTGGGCTGGCCCACAGTCTCAATTGCGTAAAGCTCTTCTTGGGAAGGGCTCTTCTGCTTCAACATTTTTCTGTCAGTTGACTTCAGTGGGCTTTGCATTAGGCTCAGAGTCTGTGCTGTCAATGGGTCTTATCACATCGAGTTGCCTATGAATAGTCTTTCAGCATTCCAGCAGGAGAGAGGGAAATGCTGGTGCTGACAAGGAGGGCTGGTCAGAGGAGGCCGTCTGAGTGCCATGTATTGGGTCTTGGCAAGACAGTGATTTTTTTGACACGAGGAACAAAGCTGGAGTGGCTTTTTGCTTTTTTTCTGGAAATGACTCTTTTGTCCCTCCAGAATCAGAAATGGGGAAGCAGGAATGCCTGTAGTCCCTGTGTTAGCACTGATTAGTGCTCTCTGTGTGTCCCACTGATTTCTGCAATGCTGTTAGATCCACATGGCTGGGCCCACTCCTCCCTTCCCCCTCCTGATGCCTTCTGGGGACAAGATTGCTCCTGAGCTCAGATGCCACCTCTGGGGTCAGAGTGTGTATCCTGACAGCCAGTGAAGAGCAGCTTAGGAACTCCAGTCTGTTTCCAGCCCCAGCGTCAGCCTCTGGAGTGAACAAATCTCAACATTAATTTCTGTGGTATGGAATTTGCTTTTGCTTTCAGTGCTAGAGGGTCCAATGTTTGCCTGTCATTAGAGGGAAGAAAGCTTGAAAGCCTGTTTTCCCCTCCTTCTGGGAGGGAAGCATTTTGGGGAGGCTGAGTTGAGTTGCTGTGCTCAGGCCTTTCCCTCCTTGTGCTGGGATGGGATGTTTTCTTCTCACCACCAAGTGAGAGCCTCGTAGAATCACAGAATGCATTGGGTTGGAAGGGACGTGTAAAGGTCATCTAGTCCAACCCCTTTGAAGTGAGCAGGGACATCCTCAATTAGGACAGGTTGCTC
The DNA here is from genome assembly GCA_025331215.1 of Actenoides lindsayi. Lineage (NCBI taxonomy): Eukaryota > Metazoa > Chordata > Aves > Coraciiformes > Alcedinidae > Actenoides > Actenoides lindsayi. Next base: position 17,050 of record WTSP01003434.1, read on the forward strand.
ATGTAGACTTCTACTGTTTGGGGTTTTTTTCTCATCTCAGAGGATTCATGCTTTAAGCACCATGCACCCTCATCTTCTCTGACACACACCACCTATGGAATAATCAAAATCAAATCAGAGTCAGTAGTCCTTTCTTTGAAAACAACAATACCGACTAATAACCTTTGCCTTGCTCTCTGTAATGAAGGCCTTGTGGGTTTTTTCATTGCTTATTTTAAGAGTCCAGCTCCCAGCACGGCTCAGGGTGCACATCTATACCTCTTTGGAGAAATTCAGCATTAGCATCATCAGGACTAGTTGGCTTTGATGCAACAGACAGCTCTTATGAGTGGTTCTGCCTGCCTGCCAGGGAGGGCACATAACAAGTGTTTTTAGATCATAGTTTATCATTGTCTGTCTGTTTAGGTGGCATGCAGTGTGAAGGGCAGATGTCCTTCATCTTCTTATGGCTTGAAATGCAGTGCAGCTAAAATCCTTAAAATTACTTTTATTTTAACACATTGTTGTGGTTTAACCTCTGATGACAGCTAAACACCAGGCAGCTGCTTACCCACTGCTTCCACCCCCTCACATCCCTTCTTGTGGGATAAGAATGAGAATTGGGAGGAAGAAAAAAAAAAAAAAAAGGAAAAAAAGGTGAGACCCTGTAGGCTAACATAAAGAGTTTCATAAAACAACACAAAAAAAGAGAAGAAAACAACAGTACTAATAAAATGATGCACAAAGTGTGTAATAAAAACCAGGAAAAGCCCTACCTGAGCCCAAGACACCAACTTTCCCTGCTTCAGCCACACTGAAGAAACTTGAAAACAAGTACCCTCACCGTACACCAGCTCTCCCCATATATAAGGGCATGACTCAGTATGGTATCAAGTATCCCATGGGCTGGTTTGGTTGTTTATCCCAGCTGTGTCCCCTCGCAGCTGCAGTCCCTCTCCACTGCTTGGGCCAGCAGCTGCTTGCAATAATTAACCCAAGACACACATAAGGTTACAGCTTGGCTTCTGGTAGATCCTGTACACCTGAAATGTCTTATTTGCTCCACAGAGAGCGGCAGTTTTTCTGTCATGTGGCATGTAACTGCCTCAGTTGCCTTATCAGAATATTTCTAAGGAGTAAAATTGAATCACTGATCATTAACATGATCTGTGATTATCAATGCTGGTATCAGCTGATTATCAACATAGGACACAATTTTTCCATTTGTTGTAAGCTTCTTCCTTTATTTATCATGTTGTCTTTCTTGACAGCTTCCACATTTTTTTTTCAAGGTGAGAAATTTGCTTATAAATAAATAAAATATATAAATTTATAAATTCTTCAGTGTTGGCTCATTTTCTTCTCTGTCTGCTAGGCTTCAGCTCCAGCAGTAGGCAGGCAATTTCTTCAGTTGAAGGAGTTAAATATATCACCCCAGAAAAGAGCAAGCCAGATCTGAAAGCTGTTCCTGTAACACTAATTTTGAGTTCAGCCCTGTTTCCTATCTAAAGACATTTCTCTTTCAGTGGAGACCATGAAATGTCACATTCATTATTTTTGCTCAGAGCATGCTGGGAAAACAGCTTTCAGTTCCAGAGATTCCCTCTCTTAGGAGCATGGTCTGAAGAACAACAATGATGAGTTACAGCAAAGTTGCAGTACTCTATATTTTTAAACAATATTATTCTGAAGAACAATAATATTAATTGTGTTGCCATGATGTAATAGTGTATGACTAATTAGACACAGATTCAATATGTTTAAATGTGCAAGACAACTACTAGAGTCAGACAAAACCAGGATAATCTCAGATTTACCTCAGATAGAGCAGGTTTTGTTTTTCTTCACATGGTGAAATCCTGCAGCTGTGCAGAATCCACCAGGGAAATTCCTTTTGTAATCAAGCCAACTTTTCTCCCTTAATCCTGTCAATTAGAGGAGCTTGGGATGAACAACCCAGAGCTGCTCTGTCAGGAGCATCACAGCACTCCTGACACCTTCTGAAGCACTGGTGAAGGTATGGGAGACAGACACTTGTCTATGGGGGTTGCATAGGAAGGCAGCACGTGTACCAATGTCACAGGCACAGAGCTCCTGCTGATCCGAGGTCGTCCATAAGCTTTTGCTGTTTCAGTTCAGAAATGGGCACAGCAATACTTAGAGCAATGTGAAGGATGATGAGACTATGACAGGTGGACAGCTGACCTGGTCCAGCTTCCCCTTCAATCCTACCCTACCTCTATAAACCTCATCTGCATTCAGCAACAGTCCCATGATGACCTTTTTGAACACCCTCTCCATGAACTGGTCCAGCTCTCAGCAGCAGGACATTTTCTGTTTTCCTGGGGTGGTTTCTCCACTGTGTGAGCTCTCAGGGTTTGTTGAAAGTGAACATCAAGAGCAGGGATGGGAGCAGAACCCTGCTGTGAGGCACTCCAATGCCTCCCTCAGTATTTTACCCTGTAGTTGTAGCACCTGGCTCTTCAGGGGTGCTGAACATGTCCCTTGCCTTTCTAGGACTGATGTAGTGGGGAGTGAGCACAAAGATCACAAGGTGTTACAGGTGGCACCAGAGCCAGACCTCCACCTGGTCACTAATATGTAGGTGTGCTGCTCAAGCAGGTTATCTCCACTATCTGAGGCAGGCATTTTATACAGGTGATGCGGACACTGGTTTCTCCAAAGGGGTTTGGGCGTTGGTTTATGTTTATCAGAAGCTGCTCAAAGCTCACCAGTGGCAAAGGCCAAGTCCTGGGGGTGGTGGGAGTGAGATCTCCTCCTGGCAGCTGCAGTGCCTGAGTGGGGCTGTGCAGGAGGGCTGTATGGGTTTGATGCCCTCTGACTCATTAAAAGCTGTGGGGAGAGGAGACCATTAACCACCAACCCCCTGCAGCAGGCAGGCAGCTTGAGCACAGGAAGTGGGAGATGTGGCTTCAGTTTCCTCTTACTCTGTGTGGGTTCAAGCATGCACTTCTCTATTCCTTCAGGAGCACGTTAGTTGCCAGAACGTGAAGTGAATGTCCTCTTGCTCCCAGGAAGGCTGCCCATGGGCAGTCAGCAGGCAGGAAAGCACGAACAGGATGCCTAGGAGGATGGCAGGTTTCTCATAAGCTTCAAGGATGGTTTCTGCTCTGAAAGTTCAGTGTGAATAGGTGAGCAGTCCTGGAGCAGAAACTTCTCAGTCCAACATGCAGACAGCGAAGAGAAAGTTCATATTTACTTTCAAGAGATAAAACACTCTGATTCCTTTATAACCAAATGAGGAAAAGTTACTTCTGAGGTCAAACTCTTGTTGTGCTTTTTCAGATGTCCAGATGAAGGAGCTGGGTCCTTTGTTTCTCCCTGGTTATTGGAGAGCACCAGCCCAAGCACAGCACCAGCTCTGGGTGCCTGTGTTTGCTCAGGTGAAGTCTACAATGCTGAATGGAGGCAGGACCATTGACTAGCTGTGGATATTGATGTCCTTACACTCAAAACAAGCTGTGTGGCAGTCTCCATGAGAAGCTACACTGAAATGTAGAACTGTTCTTCCTGTTGCTGAGAGAGCAGGAGCTTGAACATGTTGTTACCAGTCTGTAATTTGAATTCAGTGTCTGTTCTGTGTCATCCCAATTCTTTCCTAGGTGTGAGGCCAAGGAAGAGGTGAACCTGCCTGCAAGGCAAGGCTGTACTAGGGCTCCTGATTCCTTCCTCCATAAACAAGGCTATTGCAGCACAACAGGAAGGTGCATATATGTTTTTTATAAGCCAGAAAGTGGCTCTTGGATTTGCATAAAAACAATTTCTGGATGACACCAAGCTGTGTGGTGCAGTTCACATGCTGGAAGGGACACCATCCAGAGGGACCTTGACAGGCTTGAGAGGTGGGCCTGTGGAAACCTCATGAATTTCAACAAGGACAAATTCAATGTCTTGCACGTGGGTCAGGACAATCTCAAGCAGAATTACAGGCTGGGCAGTGAGTGGATTGAGAGCAGTTCTGAGGAGAAAGACTTGGGGCTGCTGGTGAAAATCTCAACATGATCAGCCATCAATGTGCAAGTGCAGCCCAGAAAGCCCCAGCGGTTTCCTGGGCTGCATAAAGAGAAGTGTGGTCAGCAGGTCAAAGGAGGTAATTCTGCCCCTCTGTTCTGCTCTGGTGAGACCTCACCTGAAGCGCTGTGTCCATCTCTGGAGCCCCCAACACAAGAAGGACATGGACCTGTTGGAGCAGGGCCAGAGGAGGACATGAAGATGATCAGAGGGCTGGAACCCCACTGCTGTGAGGACAGACTGAGAGAGTTGGGGTTGTTGAGCCTGGAGAAGGCTTGGAGAGACACTGTTGAGGCCTTCCAGTATCTGAATGGGGCCTGCAAGAAATCCAGGGAGGGCCTTTGTACAAAGGCTTGTTGTGTTAGGATGAGGGGTGATGGCTTCAAACTGGAAGAGGTTAGATTCAGATTAGAAATTAGGAAGAAGTTTTTCACTGTGAGGGTGGTGAGACACTGGAACAGGTTGCCCAGGGAGGTTGTAGATGCCCCAACACTGGATGTGTTCAAGACCAAGTTGGATGGGCTTTTGAGCAACATGTTCTAGTGGGAGGTGTTCATGCCCATCGCAGGGGGGTTGGAACTAGATAATATTTAAGATTCCTTCCAACCCAAACCATTCTATGATTCTATGGTAATTTCTCTAGAACTAAACACTTTCTTTTCCTGCCTGTGTCTCGCTGAGCCCAACACAAGTATTTAGGCATCTGGGTGCAGCCCCACAGATGTCATAGAGAAATTGGCCTGAGGACTTCCTGGGACGTTTCTGGAGGGATGTGGTACAGACAGTGAGAGCAGAGCAGGGCAAGCTTCTGACAGAGGGCACCTCTTAGGAGGTTGCTTTTTTGAATACTTTCAAGAGGATGTTTCAATGACTTCTGAATTAGCTGTACCAAAAGTTGTGCTGCAATACTCCTCTGCTTGTTACCAGGACATTTCTGACTGTTTAATTTTTGCCCAATCTAGATTAAACATTAGATCCTGCCTTTTCACCAAAACTCATGAATTAAAAATTCCATGGCCTTAAAAATCCCATCTAAAGCAGTGGGATATAATTGTCAGACTCAACAGAACTTTATTGCTTTGCTTAGATTCAGGATTTTTGCAGTCTCAGGCTTCAAAATACCTCAGCCACAAATACTACTGTGGTTCACATGCAGAGATTCATGCAGAGAGGGTTTATAGTCTAGGAATTACTCCTTTGTGCCTCTTTGAGGTAATGATGTCCAATAATTATACATGAGACCAGAGACAGTGACACATGCTGAGCGGAGGAGGATGACTTGAGAGCACAGGGGTGCAGGATGACATGTTTGCTGGGTCTCTGGGCTGGAGGGAGAAACAGGCAGCTCTGTATTTCTGCCTCTCACAGAAACCCCCTGGTAGTGCACGCATGTCATGGCTTGGCCGGTGTTCTTAGTATGCATCCAAGGTCATTGATCTGCAGAATCCTTTGAATAGTACAGCATAGGTTTCAATCTGCGATCCTATCAACCTCTGCCTGATTTTTACCAGATCCTTTTGAAAACAGTGACCTAGTGTCTCTGGTGTTCAAGTGCATTCATTTTTTTCCTGACATTTTTAAAGGCCTATTGGATCAATCAGGCAGCTTGTCTGGCTTTATGATTCAGAGTAGGTTGGAAAAGTCCTCTTGCATTTGGCTTTTAAATGGAGAATTGTCTGAACGCAAGGGGAACATGACTGATCTGTGATCAGTGAACAAAACTCAACGTAGACCTTCCACATCCCTTGGAAAACAGCCTAGTTTGGGTGTCTGCGGGGAAATGATACTGGTTTGGCTGGTGGTAGTTAAATGACTTGTATTTGTTCTTAAATATCAGAATCAAGGAGATGTAAAACCCATGTCACAGTGGTCTCCAGGGTCTTATTCCCAATTTTTGTCAGTGTAAATTGTTGCTCTTACAGCTGTGAGTCCATTACCCTCATAATAAATTCCCCAGAGGACAGAAATGAGGTAGTTAAGCAGTTTCTCAGTAATCACATAACTCAAGCAGCAGAGCCTTTGGAAGAAAATTATTTGAGACAATATTATTAAAGACTGCTTTGTGAATGCTGTCAGAAACATTACGTAGTCCCCACCCCAATTCTTTCAGCTTCAAGTGTTGACCTTTTCTGAGTAGCATTTTCGTAGATTTTTTTTTTTCTTTTTAATACATGATGTCATACTTTAAGTAATAGTTTCATTTTCATATCAAGCACATCTATTCCATGGCTCCTCAGGGAATGTCAGCATAGTACGGTCTTTGAAAACAGCTGCCCATGGTACATACATGTATCTCATACTATAGTCATGGGCTCACTCCTCAGGTCAAAGAAAGGCTCAATAATTCTTACATCATTTTTTATAAACAGTTATCTGGTCTTTTCTTAAAGAAATCCAAGCTATACCATGATTTCAGTATTACCTCCATCCTGAACCTTCCTTCCTGCAATTTTAATCCATTTTTATCCCACCTAGGATGGATGGGAAAATAAACTATCCTTTTTCTCTTTTCAACATCTTGATGATATATCTGAGACATTCGCCTCATTCCTGCTCTGTATTGTACAACTTTTCCTGTTTCCTTTCAGGTCACTTTTTCTAGATCTCTGTTTTTTACTCTCTTCTGGACTAGCCAGTTTGTTCATATCTTAAAGAGTAAAACTTTACACATAGCTCCAGCTGAGGTCTTACCATGTCTACGTTTCTCAGGCTGCTTTCTTGTTTTCCTTTCCAGTAAGGTGTTTGTCTCTCTAGGAGAGCGTATCGCTGCTGATACCACTATGGTCCTACTTCTTTGGGGCTAGGTGATCAGATTGGTTCAACAGATTTATCCATCACCAAATGGTGTAGCCTTTTAACTATATCACAGAATCACTTAATCATGGAATGGTGGGGGTTGGAAAGGACCTCTGGAGATCATCTAGGCCAACCCCCTCACCAAAGCAGAATAAACTAGGACAGGTTGCCCAGGATCATGTCCAGGTGGGTTTTGAAAGTCTCCAGAGAAGAAGATCCCACAACCTCTCTGAGCAGCCTGTTCCAGTGCTCCATCAGCCTCACTGGGAATAAGTTATTCCTTATGTTAAGGTGGAACTTCCTGTGTTCCAGTTTGTGTTCATTGCCCCTTGTCCTGTTTCTGGGCACCACTGAAAAGAGTCTGGCCCCATCCTCTTGCCACTTTCCCTTTAGATATTTATAAATGTTGATAAGATCCCATCTCAGTCTTCTCTTCTCCCAGTTAAACAGCCCCAGATCTCTCAGCCTTTCCTTGTCAAAGAGATGTTCCAGTTCCCTAATCATCTTTGTAGCCTCCATTGGACTCTCTCCTGTAGTTCCTTATGTCTCCTGAACTGGACACAATACTCCAGATGTGACCTCACTAGAGCAGAGTAGAGAGGGAGGAGAACCTCCCTACACCTGCTGGCCACAGCCTTCTTAATGCACCCCGGGAGACTATTGGTCTTCTTGGCTACAAGAACACGTTGCTGGGTCATGGTTAACCTGTTGTCCACCAAAACTCCAAGGTCCTTCTCCATGGAGCTGCTTTCCAGCAGGTCAGCCCCTCACCTGTCCTGGTGCGGGGGGTTATTCCTCCCCAGGTGCAGGACTCTACATTTGCCCTTGTGGAACTTCATGAGGTTTCTCTTTGCCCAACTCTCCAACTTGTCGGGGTCTCCCTGAATGGCAGCAGAGCTCTGGTGTGTCAGAGACTCCTCCCAGTTTTGTATCATCAGCAAGTTGCTGAGGGTACACTCCATCCCTTTACCCAGGTCATTGATGAACATGTTGAACAGGACTGTACCTGACTTCTGGGGAACACCACTATATTCTTGTTGTCTGTTCAGAGTCATTAAAAAACTATTAAATATATTTTTTTCAATTAGTTTTCTAAGAACTGGAGTTCAAGTGGCTGCTCCACAACTCCATTTCCTCATTTTCTCATTTCTCCAAGCATGCCTTTTCTGTGTTGCCAGAACATTGCCTCCCTTATTTTCCATGGATTCTCTGAGGTGATTGACAATTGCTCTGAGATTTATGAGACAGTTCTATAAAAATCTTAGAATGAATCTATTAGTTTCAGTGTTCTCAAACTTATTCCTTCCCTATTGCAGGCTGAGACCTTAAGCATTTGTTACTGGTGTGAACTGTGACAGCCACTTGTTCCTGGATGACTTCTTAATTAACAGATGACTTTTTGTTGAAGATACTGAACTATGGGTAGCTTTCCTTCTCTGCTGAGCTGCAACTGGTTCCTTTATTTGGTCTTCCTCTTAATACTACTTCATTTATAGAACATTTCCTGTTAATGTTTTTCTGCTGATTTTATCTACTTCTGCGCCTACACTTCTGTACTTGTCATAAGAGTAACTGGCAGCTTATTTTTCATTTAAAATCAGTATAAAAGGTTCCTTTCCTTACACACATAGCACCAGGCGTGTCACAAAGGGTTCCCAGTCCTAATGACTTCTGATGTTTCCATATTATATTTATTAAAATTCACTGCCACAGCAGGAGGTAATTGAAATGATGGATTTCATAAACAACATTAGCTTGCTGGATGTAGAACACCAAGCAGATAGATTTTCTGTATCTGCTGTGAGAGGCAGCATGGCTTGGTGATGAATCTAGAGTAAGAAGCAGGTCAGAGTCTGGACCATGTTGGAAATGCATCCTCACTGCAGGATAGTCCCAGCGACTTGAGGGCCAGATTTCCTCCGGGTGAATACATTCAGTTCTCAGCTCTGCAATTAGCTTTATCTATAATAGCAACTAAGTCATATAGGCTTGATGCCTCTGGCTCCCTTTGTATAGTTGCAGTAATTTAAAGCCAAAATTACATTTAAACTTTGTTGTTGTGTAATAGGCAATTCCCATGCTTGCTGAAGCTTCTCATGGAACAGCAAAAGTTGTGAATCGCACAGAAATAATGATATTTGGGAGTGAGTTCAGTGGTGAATTCTGTACTTTTGTCTCTCATCCCATGTCAGAGGGTAATAGTGTAGTTACGTATTTCTTCAGTGGTGCACGTCACTGACTAGCAGTTTACCGACAACATAGCTGGGCTTGAAAAAGAAATGGAACCTCTGATAATGTGTCCGCATTGCAGTTTATAACCTGGTCTGCTCTTCCCGGGGCCCATGGAGGTCCTGCCAGGAGTGATGAACATCTCCTAGCAAAAGTTCTACATTTCCTATGCACGACTCCCAAGTACCAGTTGACCATTGGCGTAACTATGCTTTAACATTGGCTTGTTTTCTAAGAACTTTACCTTTTTTGCTGCATAAATAAATTTAAGAGGAGCAAAAATGCATCATCATAGACATATGATTGGAAGCTTAAAGTCTGTTCAAGTCCAGAAGAGAATGGAGGGTATGGAAGGGAAACATGGCCATTTTAAAATGGGCAGTTAATTAATTTCTTCTAAACCAGTGTTAGTGGGACAGAGGAGTGACTGGGAAAAGAGGGTGGGTGAAAGTGACTGACACTCACTGTATTCTTCGAAGAATGCTCAGTTACTGTGTGGGGCAAATTAAAATTCATCAGTAACTGTTTCCAGTGATTTCCATCCCACTGGCAGGTTTTTTGGGCTGTTTTCTTGGACATGCATTTTTTCCAACTGAGCATCTTGATATTTCCTGTGCTTCTGCCCACTCCATTTTGCTGCATATGTCTGTCCTGGCTGCAGCTGACCACCTCCAACCAATCAGTTTCCCTGTCCTGTACCTGATTGTCTGCGTCTGTCTCCTGGCACTTTTCTTGAGGTCTGGCCTTTGTCACCCCTCATCTCTGAAGTCCTTCCCACAGTATGCAGTGTGCTAGCTTAGATGTTATTCTTGTATGTGGGCCATCCCAGAACTGAATTTCAGTACACAAGTGTGCTGACCTGGATTTTCTTAGAAGCTTCCGAGATGAAGTGTTTGTATGGTGGAGTTTCATTAAAAAGATAAGCTGGCCAAATCAGATCTGAGCTTCCATTAGCCTGCAGAGGTCTCGGAGCAGTAGCTCCAAGGACAAGAACAGAAGTTTTTCAAATGCTCAAAGGTATGCCACTAATTAGAAAGTAAACACGAACAGAGCCTTTCGTGTCAATAGTGGTATTTCAGAGATAAGAGGCATCCATGTTACTAAGGACTTCCTGTTTTTTTGAAATGACTTACCACTTTACAGTCCTGGGTAGGTACCATGTGGGAGAGGAAGACGGGTGTCCTCTGCAGGTGTCTCCTCCAGATCAGAATGTCCACAAGAAGGAGCGGAGCCTTTGTGCAGGAGTGGCAGAGGGGGAACTGCAGCTGCAGAGAGCACTTCCTGCTGCCAGGATTGACGCGAACCATCTCGGCCGTTCCCAGGAGCAGCAGAAGCTGCAGAGGGGAGAGAGGAGCACATGGCTCTTGCACAGAGGTGGAAATCCTCTGCTGCTTTGCCCACCAAGAGTTATCTTCAGAAGCAGCGATGGTGCTGCATTACCTGTTTGTTACATTTCCATTATTTTTTCGTTCCTGTAATGAGAAGAAGCTTTTAAATTAATACAGCAAACTCTGGTGCCGGAAGACAACTGCCATGGTTGTCCAGAACTTTCTGTGGGAGGGAGTCAAGGCATCCAGGCAGAGATGCATGTGGCAGTGCTCAGCATGTCCTGCCTGATCAACTTCCAGCATCTTCAAGCCTGGCAGAGAAGGAGGATTTTCTTTAGTGACATCTCAGTCCTCCACTGGGGTACAAAGGTAATAGCACACTGCATTTTTAGAGGAGGAACCCCTAGAAAAATGATGCAAATGCAGCAAGTGCTCATGTCAGCAGGTCTCTTCCTGCAAGTTGTGCCCAGCGAGCCTGGCAGGAGACCTGTGTCCCAGCTGCAAGGGCAGAGCAAGTATTTTTCACTTCACCACAGAGACATAAAGCTCTCAGTCATCCCTTTGCCACCTTGTCCCCCTAGAAGGGATGAGAATATGGCCTCATGCTTGTCATTCCACCAGCTCTGCTCCCAGACCAGCGCCCACCCATGCTCTAGCAGTGTCTGCCTGTCCATCTGTCTGGCTGCAGCGTTGGGCAGGCAGGGGTCCAGAGTGAGCCACGGCTCCGTAGGGAGCCCTGGCAGCCTCACTCAGCCTTGCCAAGTTTTGGGAATGGCTATCTTCCCTTGCTTTTTTTTTGTTTGTTTGTTTGCTCATTTATTAAGAATTGGAGCAGCAGCAAAAAGAAAAACTTAAGTATTGTCTGTCTGTCTGAACGTGCTTTACTGTGGAGTTCCAGGCAACAGCAATTACATTCCCAGAGCCTGAGAGATATTACAAGGGAGGACACAGGAATGTGCATCTGGCAGCACTACGTATCTTGGCCATTTCGTTGTTTTCTCTGCATCTGAGGTTCCTGTAGTTTTGGTCATGGAGGGGCATTTAATCCAGGGAATATCAGGTCGGGGCTGCATAACAAATTTCCTCTGCAGGGAAAAGTAATTCAAAAAAAAATGAGGATGGTTGTAATTAAAAAGCCCCCATCTGCGCTGCCTGCAAAAGCAGCTGGGGGCTTTATTTGGGGATTCTGACCTACCACAGCAACAGAGGGAAGCAAATTTCATTTTAAATTCCAGGAAAATGTAGCTGCAATATGCCAAAATATTAATAGCTTTGCTTAAGGCCTGGGGCCAGAAACAGAATCTGAATTAACTATCCCAAATTTATTTTAATTGCATGGATTTTGAGATAATACTTATGATAAAAATATCTTATTAGAAATGTAGAACATTAACATAAAGTTCTCAGGGACCTGATCCCAACATTCTTCCTAAAAGATATTTAAAGTCTTTTAAAAAGTAATTGAAGATAAATACAGACAACTAACCCAGATTATACTTTGGACAATCTCAGAATATTCTTTCATTAACTGCTCTTGAGAAGGAGAATACACCAACTCTGCGCGTCTGACCAGAAACTCTTCTATGATGCTTTTACTTGCTTTTCTAACTTACATATATGTTATTCGCTTGCTCCAAAATGTTTTTGTAAATAGTCATTTTGGGCAGATGACTGCAGCAGAGGTGGAGGTTGCTATGCCTTAGCTTTGCTGTGCGTGCTTGTGTGTGCACGTGGGAGAGACCTGATATAATTTAGAGGAGAATCCCCTCCTTCCTAACAGAACAGACACTATTAGTTCTTGTGAAGTGATTTTATTGCGTATGGGAAAATGCAGAACAAGAACACAGCGGTAGAATGGTGCTTGTAAAAAAACCAACGTAGTGATATATGAGAAACGAAGCAGCCAAAGGCCTGCCCTGGCACAGCCCCCTTTGAAGTCACGTGTTTACATTGCATAGTGTCACGGTTTAGGGTCAGGGCAGCCCCTTAGACCGATAACAGACGCTCTCTGTTAACCCCCCTCCCTTCCCAAAGG
>WTSP01003438.1:0-11975 GCA_025331215.1 Actenoides lindsayi
GGGGCCTGTCAGAAAGATGGGGACAGACTTCTGAGCAGGGCCTGTTGGGACAGGACAAGGGGTGATGGGTTGAAACTGAAAGAGGGAGATTTAGACTGGCGAGAAGAGAGAGATTGTTGCTGCTGAGAGTGGTGCCAGCACCGGTGACTCTCTTTCTTCAGAGGAGCTGTTTTACTCCTGCTGTGGGAGCCTGTGATAACCCAGCAGGTCGGAAGAGTTCCCAGCAGGTGCCGTGCCCGGGGAGGAGCTGGCGGCGGTGCCCGGGCTCCTTAGCTCGCTGCCCGGAGCCGGGGGGTCAGCGAGGGCAGCTGCGGGGTGAGTGACACCCTCCGACCTTGGCGGTCCCCCCTTCCTCCTGGGTGACTGCAGTGTCTCTGGAGGTTCTTTTCTCCCCCTCTTTAGATTTTGTTTTGTTGTGACTTTGAACTGTCATCAGCCCCCCAGTTTTACAGCGCTTTTCCCCAGTCCTTTCTGTTATTTTCTCCTCTGCTGCATTAAGATGCAATTATGTACTTTAACTAATTGCTAGTTACTTAACGTCAAAATGCGTAACGTGTCTGAAATGTCCTCTGTTTTTCTCTGTCAAAATCATACGTAGCACAGGAAAAAATGCCAGCTATTAAGGTTACATCTTGTCAAGAGTTTACCTACAAAGCTGATTTTTTCCTGATGGAGTGTGTGTGGCCGTTTCGGGTGAGGCATTCGGCTTATAAGCATTTAAAAAGTCTAAACTGTTCCTAACGCATATTCTTAGTAATTGAGGGACTTTACATGTAGGATTTATTTACTCAGAATTCTGAATTCACATTTGGTTTGGCACATACTTAGGGGCTGATAACGCTAGAAACATTTTTACAGATTAATGTAACTGGACAGCGGCAAGTGCCGAAAAGCATTAGGAAAATGGAAATCTGTTCTGTTTCGCAGCTGAATTTACCCTTTTATGGGCACTGAATGTGCTTGAATATTTTATTTCAAATATGTGTGCGGTAGGTGGAAAATGACATAATTAATGGCAGATATAATAGTGGCAGACCTGGTCAAAGTGTGTTTTCTTCTAAAAAAAAAGGGGGGGGTTGTCAGTTCACATTGGAAGACTATTGTATTTTTATGGAAGAGCTCTTAAGTCACATCAGTTTTGTCACATAAAAAATTATTCTAAACGAAAAATGAGGAGAGAGACAGAGTTGGTGTTTGGGTGAGGGAATACTGGGAAGAGGGGTCCTGGAGCCAGTTGGATGGGGACCCTTGCGCCAAGAAGGCATGCAGAATAGTTTTGATCTTAACTGGAAAAATACTAGTTTTTCATTTAAATAAACTCTGGTTTGTAGTCTAGGTAACAGGAGGCCAATTTAAGGCTGTGAGGAAAAAAACCAATTCTGTCATTTTCCTCATTTTTGGAAACATGACTTTGAACCTTAATAATGTGCCCTGTGTATTCTTGTGGGAGAACTCGGTGTCTGGCCTGAATATCTGAAAGGGCAGGTTGAGGAGCTCCTGCTCTCATGGGGGGGCTCACCTGCATTCCAGTTTGAGGAAAAACATAAGAGGTGGGGAAAAAAACATCATTAAGAGCCTGTACACCCACTGTTCCTCCATCGTCAGAGGCTGGTGGGCTTTGCTCAAGGTTTCTGGTTCAGCATCTTCATGAGGACGATGAAACTCATACTGGTGACATGCCCGAGATGCCTCTTTAGGTGGCTTTGATGGGCTCAGGGTGGGGAGAGGTGGCTTCGGGCTGGTGCTCAGCCTTGCAGAGAGGCTGCTTTTGAGAAGGACCAAAGGCTGCTCTCTCCCTGGGCTGGAGTTGAGCAACCTGTGGGACTTTGGAAAGCAGGAGAATTCCTGTTTCTGGCAGTTCCTACCAGCTGTAAAACCTGAGTCTCAGAAAGACAGCCGGACTGGCAACAGGGAGTTTTTGCTCTGTGCTTTGCCTTGGTTTCTCTGTAGAAAGAGCAGTCCGTCTGAGAAGATCAGATAATACAGAATTACAGGAGATGTTTGGAATCTGGCGTGCCACAGCTTTTTCTGTCTGATTTACTGCTTCGTGAAGTTTTTAGTGAGCAGCCTACCTAAAACCATAAACCAAATTAAAAGCCGGCAGGGAGCATATTGTGCTTCTTACCTCCCTCCATCCAGCTGTACAATATTTGCTCATTTTGATAATGTTTGGCATCAGAAAATAATATTAAAATGCAGCTTTGTCTCTAGCTTTCTGTTACGACCACTATGTAAAGGAATTATTCAAAGTACAGCTAAGTGGTAACGCGAGAGCACGTGCTAAAAATATTCAGGGGTCTTGCAGTTTGCCCCCTCTGCTCGGCTTCCTCTCGTTAGCTGTGCCAGCAGGTCTCTGCCTGTGCCCTGCTTGGTTCTGTCATCTCTCACCAGGGAGAGAAGCTGACCGTGCAGGGCATGGCAAACATCTGGCGTGTCACGGCACGTGGGGCAGCACCTTCCTGGCTGTGGAAGGTTCAGGAGGTCCTGGGACATCTTGAGCCTTCCTGCAAAGATCTCAGGAAACCTGCTCCGCTGCTGGACCAGTGTCAGATCACCATGGGCTCCAGCTCCTGTCCTGAACCTTCCCATTTAATATGCTCACTTTCTAAAAGGAGGAGTTGGCCGGTTAACTTCCACTGAAGCCCACGTCTGGGCCAGATTTAGGAAGACGATGACTCTGTGTCCATTGGAATAAAGGGCAACCATGGAAAAAATAATGCACAGCTTCAATTTTTTCAGTCCCACAAAATCACGAAACATTGTGTAATGAGCCCAGCGTATGCCCTTTGTCGTAGACAGGCAAGGGGGATTCAGTTAAAATGATCAGAAGCTGAGGGAAGGGAAGAGCCTCCTCCCCGGTGCCGGTGGCTCTCCTGCCGCCGCCCCCTCGCTTTCCCAAGCGTGCCCATTCCCCTTGCAGCCTGGAATGGCCCCAGCGTGCGCTTGCGGTTCCTCTGCCCACCTTTCCTCTAGTTCACCTGAGCTCCCATCTCATCCTCCACTGCTTATTTTCTATTTCCAGGCTCTTTTTCTTCCTGTCTGTTTTACTTTCTCATTAAACTTGTCTTGGCTCTCCCCAGCCTGACCGGGCGTGTTCGGTTGGCAGGGTACATTTCACTAGGCTGCTTCTCGGCTGCTCCGAGTACAAAAATATTGATATTTACAGAGCTTGTTGTAAAAATCAATATTGCACTAGGCAGAGCAGAACGGCCGCTGCGTTGTAAAGCCAGTCCCGTCAGCCTCCGGAACCGGGAGGGTTTCAAGGAGCGGGGAGGAGGGGCAGCAAACCTGGGACTGGGAGTTCGCTGGGAAGGCACCGCGGCAGCAGGACAAGGTTTCTCGTGCTGCTTGCAGAGAGGTGTTTATGGCAAACCCCCCTTTGTGGCTAAGGAGGGAGCACTGGCACACGGCACCGTGCCTTCAGCCTCCCTCCCTGTGTATTGCCTTGAAACCGGGGCTATTGACTGTCTGGCAATTCACGTGGGGGGAGAGATGAGTAAATTAATTAGCTCACAGGCGAAGCTGGTAGAAGCTGATGCTTTGCTTCAGAGAACAAAAAATTCCACTTTCACTCTTTTGAAAGCAGGAGTGTTGGCTCTCACAGAGCACGTCTGGGCATTGGTGTTACCAACAGGACAAGACCGACAGCTTGGACACCACCGGCTCAAATAAAGCAAAGTCATTTTTGCCAAACAGAACAAGACCCTTTGAGCAGGGCAATGGAGCTGGGGAAGGGGCTGGAGAAAAGTGTGGTGAGGAGCAGCTGAGGGCCCTGGGCTTGTTCAGCCTGGAGCCAAGGAGGCTGAGAGGAGACCTTCTGGCTCTGACAGCTCCTGACAGGAGGTTGGAGCCAGGGGGGGTCGGGCTCTGCTCCCCAGGAACAAGCAATAGGATAAGAGGACAGCCTGAAGTTGGCCCAGGGGAGGTTTAGGTTGGAGCTGAGGAACAATTTCTTCCCCTCCAGGGTTGGCAGGGGTAGAGTCCCCGTGATCCTTGGAGGGGTTTCCACGCTGTGGTGCTGAGGGCCATGGGTCAGTGGTGCCCTGGCAGTGCTGGGGGAACAGTTGGACTCCATGATCCGAAAGGTCTCTTCCAATCACAGGGATTCTATGATTGTGTCTGGGAGGGTTTTTCACCCAGTTTCTTCTGCTCTTCCCTCCGCAGTTCATCCCCATGCCCGTGCTCTACGGCGTCTTCCTCTACATGGGCGTCGCTTCCCTCAACGGCGTGCAGGTGAGTCCCCAACGCGTCCCCAACGTGTCCCCGCCGCGTCCCCGCCGCCCCTTCCCCAGCAGACGGCCATCCTTCCCCTGCCGTTTGCAAAGAGGAGGAGCTGCCCCCCCTTTCTTTGTCACTGAGGAAAACTTAGTGAGGAGCCTTCCTCCCAGCACAGCGTCTGTACTTGACCCCGGGTGGGATGGGGGGGGTGTCTCCTGGAGGGGCTTTCCCTGCTTTGGGGGGCGGCCAGGGCACTTGGCAGCTTGTTTTCCCCCGCTCAAGGATGTTTTTGACTCCATGAGAAACCCCAGGTTTGGTTTAACTCCCCAGCGCAGCACGGGGCGAGGGACGCTGGTGGGAAAGCTGCCCCTGCTCCCCGCTCTTCGCTTAGGTGCCTCTCTGTCCTCTGGGGCTGTGCTGGGATGTCAGCCCTCGCCTGCCTTTTCCCCCACCTCCCCTTTATCTGGGGAAAAACAGCATCGGTTTTAAATGCTGCACGTCTTCCCTTGGCAGGAGCAGGGCAGGGGCGGGTGGCACAAGTGTCCCGGAGCGTGACGCTGGCCGAACTTTGGGCATTCATCTTGTTTTCTCCGTTCTGTGGGTAATGAAGTGATTCCCTGAAGGACAAAATCGCGTCCCCAGCAGATCGGGCCCCTTCTTTTGAAGCCGGCAGAGGAATTTGCACCGACAGCTCCGCTCCTCGGTTTACACGCCGAGCACCGGAGCACACGGAGCCCTGCTCCTTCAAATAAAGGCACCTCAAGGCCTTGCTTGGGGAGCTGCTTTGCTCCCATGTCTCTGTTTAATTGCCAGATGCAGTGTGGAGCTGGGACCTCCGCATGAGCCAACGGAGCCACCAGGTTTAGCCCACCCTGCGTTAAGCACGGGCCAGGATAGAGTTGCTGGGCTGGGTTTTCCGTTGGGTTTCTTTGATGAAAGAAAGCAAGTTGCTTCCAGGTCACACTTCCCGGTGTGTTTTTCTCTGGTTTTTATCCTGGGTTTCACCTAAATGCCCCTTTCGTTTCCTTTCCAGTTCATGGATCGTCTGAAGCTGCTCTTGATGCCCCTCAAGCACCAGCCCGACTTCATCTACCTGCGGCACGTCCCGCTGCGCAGGGTCCACCTCTTCACCTTCCTGCAGGTGGTGTGCCTGGCTCTCCTCTGGATCCTCAAGTCGACCGTGGCCGCCATCATCTTCCCCGTCATGGTAGGGGACGGTCTCCTTCCCACCCCTCCCCTTCCTTCCGGCCTCCCCCTGCCTCGGGGCTGCGCTCCGCGGCTGCGGGGGGGTCAGCGTCGCCGTGGCTGCCTGGTTGTTACCAGAGCCCCGGGCACAATTGGGCGCTTACCCCAGATAAAAACCAGGCAAGTGTCAGGGGGAGCTGCTGGGGACGCCGTGCCTCAGGCAGCAAACCCCGAGCCCGGGTCAGACTGCTGCAAGGTCAGGGCTTTACGAAACTCCCTGAAGAAATCGGCCCAGCGTCACCTCGTTGCAGGTTTAGGGACAAGTGAAATGTCACTTGTGGGGGTCGCTACAAACTGCAGCACTTCTTTTAAGGGAGGGAGGAGGGAAAGCAGGAAAGAGAACAAGGAGAAGCGTTTGTTCTCTAGTGCTGGCAAAATGAGGAGAGGGAAGATGATGCGAGTGACAAAATCCTCCATCTGTTCGTGCTGGGACACATGCTCGTGGAGAAGGGTGTTAAGGATCAGCAGTCAAGGGCAGGCTCGCGCTGAAAAAGTTTTTCCTGCAGTTTTTCCACGGCCGCAGTCCTAGAAAACTTTATTCTGCAGGCTCAGAGGACACACTTTGGCCCTTGGCTGTTTCTAAAGCGTTCTAGGGAAGCGGTGAGAAAAAGGTTATCGAGAGCGTTACGCAGGCTGCCCCTGTCAACCTGCGTGCCTAGGCTGAAGCCAAACAGGAATGAAAACCCTCTGGTTTTGTCTCCGTCCTTGTGCCTGGCGCCCGTCAGTTGGGTGTTGAAAGATGAGCTTTGCCTCTACGGGAGCTCTTAAGTGATTGCATCCTTTTTCCTGTGCGTTGCTCCTGTTTATTCTGATGCTTCAGCCTTTAGGGTTGACCAGCGACAGCCCAGGCGTTGGCCACCCTCTCTAGGGTCACTTACAACCAGAAGTAAAGTGCTGGGGATTAAGGAGCACGCACAGAGCGTTGCTGGCTGAAGGTCACGCGTGACTGAGAGGTCCCTCCCTGCCTTTGCAGATCCTGGCACTTGTAGCGGTCAGAAAAGCCATGGACTACCTCTTCTCCCAGCATGACCTAAGCTTTCTTGACGACGTCATTCCAGAAAAGGACAAGAAAAAGAAAGAGGACGAGAAGAAGAAGAAGAAGAAGAAGGGCAGTATGGACAGTGACAATGACGATGTAAGGAGCTTTCTGCCTTTGTCAAATGACTCGTTTCTAGCGAGCTGATCCCAGGGGACGGTCCACGAGCTGATCCCAGGGGACGGTCCACGGCTCTCGGGCTGGGTGTTTCCCAGCCTCTTTTGAAGCCCACCAGCTCGTTCTTTTGCTGCTGCAGCAAATCGGCCCCAAACAAAACTTCTCCTCTCTGTTGCCTTCCCTTTTCCAGACCTCAGCAGCCTGTGGTGGGTGGTACTTGCGTTGCCAAGAATGCAATCACACTTTCCACGAGAGAAAACCTGCTGAGATGTCGTGCCCTTTGCTAGAATGCCTTTCATCACCCTGCCGTGCTCGTCTTCCCCTCGTCCTCCTTTCCCCCCTCCCCGTTGTTGTCTGTTACGTTTTAGGAGCAGAGTGGTTTTCACCGGCAGCTCGGTCACTTCCAAATATATCCTGAGTTTCTTTTTTGGATATGTTTTTAACTGCTCTTTTTAAAAGCCCCCCAAAAGGTGTCGTTTGTCCTGTCACAGGAAAGACTGCTTTCTCTCGATACCACTCATCACCTAAATATTTTCCAAGCCTCCCTGCCCTTCTGCAGGATGCTCCTTGGTCCTGCCTCAGGCTGCGGCGTGCCCTAAAAGAGCGAAACCTGCTGCTTATGTCATTACTAAGCACGGTGACCTGACTAGACCAGAATCACGTGCCTTAGCCTGGTTTATTTTTGACTGCATAAGAAACATGGTCCTCGTGCCTTCCACATTGTCCTACCCAGGCGTAGCATGAGCTCGAGTCCCATCAGTTGACACCAAAGTGCTAAACGCACTGGTTATAGCGCGCTTTTTAGTCCTTTTGTGGGAGAGCTGTGTAAGAACACAGCAGATCTCTGTTAGAGGCAGCAAAGTCAGGCTATCCCGATGAGAAAACGCCTTGTTATACGGAATATTTGCCGACTAAAGTAGCGTGCGCTACAAGAGACCAAAGTAGGAGTTTCTTAAGTGAGGGCACAGCGTTAAATCGAGCTGAATCCCAGGCTGGGAAGGTTGGCTCTTACTTCAGACAGCAAGCTCCCCTTTCCCGTTGGTCCTCCCGTTCCTGGGAGACTGAGGGTTTCCAGGGACGAGGGTCTCCAGGGTTGAGAGTTTCCAGGGACGATGGTTTCCTTCAGCAGACAACTCTGTGCAGACCCAAACGAGAGAAAAGTCACCCGTAGCGAATAGTCAGCGAAGGTCTGACTCCATCCCCTCCTCTCGACTGATTTGAACCCAGCAGCACCATATCCTGAGCGCAGGGCTCCCGTATCCCCGGTATTTTATAAGCTCTCTCCTCTCTTCTCAGGCTTTCCGTGAATTTCAGGTACAGTGAGAGCTCAAACGGGTCAGAGAATTGGTGCCAGATGCCGGTTCTTAACTCTTCTTGGGTTTTTTTTTTTTGCAGCACTTGCTTTTACCAGCTTCCTGAACTTGCCGTTACCGGTTTGAATTGTTTTCACCCTTTCCCTTCCAGAAACATCTCCCCACAAAGCTGGGGCCACCGTGTCTGTACAAAGCATCAACTAGCACAGCTCGCTGCTGCGTTCGCCTAACGAAAACTCTCCCGGTTTTAGTTAAAAAACTCGCGACCCAAGAAAGGCCGGACAGCTTTTAGTTAAAGGCCTTGGGCTCTTCTGTCTCAGGCTTGAACGGGGAGTGGTTGGGGAGGGGGTGGCTTTATGGCCTGGGTGCCCTTCTGCAGAATCATCTCTGTCTGTGCCCCGCGTACCCCTCGGCCTCCCAAAAACGCTCCTGGGGAAAGGTGTTGCTGCTGGAGTATGAAATACTGCCTTGGATGTCACTTGTGTTCAAAAATAAGCTAAGAAATAATAGTCATGATCTAAGAAATAATAGTAATAATCCGAGGAGAGCCGTTCTCTGGCCTCTGTAATGTTTTCTTGCCCTGACTTGGAGGTCTGCCCTCCTCCACCCCAGCCTTCTGCTCGGCGCTGTGTCCAGTTCCCTCCCGGACCAAAGACGCGTTCACGTCGCCAGCAAACACCTCCTTACTTCCTTTGCCAGGTCGTGCAATAGCAGCCTTTCTTTGCTTAGGGGAAGTTCCTTTTATTGTTTAAAACAAAACCAAAACAAAACCAATTCCAAGAACCTTGTACTAATTCTTGAAGGCAACAGGGTATCAGTCCTGCTGGTACCCTGTAGAGGTGGGGTGCCAGTGGAAACCGGCAGGCAGCGAAACCGGACGATGCTTCTTCGTTTTTGCTTCTTCTCTTTTCCTGATCCCTACAGAAGCTGTGTGAAGGACGATTTTAATTTGTGGGAGACGATAAGAGAGAGAGCAATGAAAACATTCTAAGACCTTTTACACGTTTCTTTCACAGTCTGACTGCCCCTACTCAGAAAAAGTCCCAAGTATTAAAATCCCAATGGACATCATGGAGCAGGAACCTTTCCTAAGTGATAGCAAACCTGCTGACAGTGAGTAGAACTAACCTCTTGCATGCCTCTGACTCGCAGTACAAAAATAGAGAAATATATATATATTTAGAGTGATTTTTGTTATTTTTTTAATGTAAAAAACCCTCCACCTTTCCTGTTACTCGAGAAGTACTTTTTCTTGTTCTTTTTAGTTCTCTTCTTTAATTTCCAGGCCTCTGATTTATGACAGATTTGGGGTTTGTGAGCTTTTTTTGGTCTTTGCCCGTTACCAAAGCGATGTCGGTCCTTCCGGTGCCTCCAGCTTAAGCGCTTTTATCCAGCTACTAACCGGCCCCTGGGCCTCTCGCTCTCTCCTCCTCTCTTCTCTGGCCTTTCCCGTTGCGTGTTGACCCTGACCATGGTTTGATTTTATTTAATTTTTTACTATTATTATTATTTCCCCCCCACGCCCCCTCTGAGCCTGGTGTCCTGGATTTGCAGCATGTCCCGTTGCTGTTTGTTTCCTTCGGTGCCAAGCGGTCCCAAAAATAAGACCCCAGCCCTTAAAAGCGTAATTGAGCGTGTCGTTGATCGGCGGTAACGTGCTAAACTGGCACAGCCAGCGCTCCGTTGACCATTAACGTCTTTCCCTTCTTAGGTGATTTGCTTTTGTGCTGCTCTGTTGCCTTTTTTTCCCTCCCCCCGTAATTGACTCTCGCGATCTTCGTTTGCAGTCGCTTTCACGTGTCACGTTGTGGTCTCTCGGGCGAGGAGAAGGGAGTCACAACCCCCCCCTCAGCTTTTTGCCTGGGCTTTTTACGAGCGGCGGGTGCCAAGCGGAGATAAAGTCGCTGCCTTGTCCTGAAACGGGAGGGGAGGAACGCGAGGGAGGGTGACGGATGAGCGCTGCTGCAAGGCGGGAGGTTGCTAGGGGCAGGACCTAAACCCCCACATCTTTCCACCCTTCAGTTATCACTTAAGAGCCATTCGGTGGCATTTCGATGCCCGAGGCAACGCAAAGCCTTGCTCTGGGTTTTTTCAGTACGGAAACACCTAGAGATTGGCATTTTAAACCAAGACCAAACGGGAAACAGACCTTTCCCTGATCACTGAGATCTCCTCAGCAATTTTTCTGAGAGGGAAAATGAGCAAAACCGGCCTCGGGCGACCAAACGGATCCTCCTCCTTTCTCTGCGGAAACGCCCCGATGTGCCAACAACCAATTGCAGCCTAAATGTTGTCGGGCAGGGTGTTAGGGTCAGATGCACCGTTTTCGACGTGTCTGAGGCCGAAATGGTTAAGGAAAAGTGAATTTGGCCACAAAGCTGTTTGTCGGAAGGCCCCTTGAGACAGCACGGGGTGAATCACCCGCGAGCGGAGCAGTTGTTGGGTTGCGTATTTGGACGTTTTTGATAATCCAGTAATTGGTTGGCTGGGTTTTAACTACCACCAATGGAAAAAAAAAGGAAAAAAGCAGGTCCTCGGGCTAGTTAAAGCAGCCACCTATTTGCTGACAAGGCGTTTGGGTGCGACAGTGAGGAGCACAAGGGTCACCAAAGCGGTGTAGATAAAAGGGAAGTGTCCAGACCTAAAGGTGGTGAAAGTCCTGGGAGGTCTTTTGGTCATGTTGACACTCGCAGGGTTTTAATCTCGGGGGAGAGAAACTGAGTCTTTTTATTTACAAGCTGTGAAATCCTTCTGGCAGGCAGGCAGCAGTCAGAAAGCTTTGCCAAATAGATGAGAGTGTGGTGGAGAAACTGAGGCCGGGCTTGAGGAGCCGTCAGTGCTGCAGGCAGTGACCAACCAGCTTTTCTTCCCTCCCCGACAGGAGAAAAATCACCAACATTCCTTGAGCGCCACACATCGTGCTGATACGATTCCTTTCCTTCGGTCACGCACCATGCCAAGGTAAGTGCCGACAACACGCGCCTGACCCTGATTCCTCAGAGGCATCTCGGCCACGACGCGGCACAGGGGAACTCAGCGAGGCAAAGTTTCTGGCCCCTGCGGAGGGAACTTAAAAAGCATCTTCGGGAAATGCATTTTCCCATGTCCGTGGTGGAAAACAGGGTAAATAATGACCTGAAATCGCAGCAAGGAGGAGTTAAGTAGGAATTTCTCAGAGCTCGGCCGCGGCTTGGGGCCACCCCGGACCTCGCGGCGCCTGGAGGCGGGTCTGGACCAAGGCAGGGGCGTCAGAAGAAGTGTCCACGCTTCCAGGTGTCAGGGGACGTGGGAGGTTCATCTCAGTGGCTGTAACCCAGTTACTTCGAAGGCAGTTGAGGAGCGTGGCCACAGCTTGGGGCGGAGCGCGAGCGCTCGCAGCTCCTCGCTCAGTGCAGTTGGTGGGTTTGCCTCCTGACAGGAGCGGTGTTGAGACCGACTCCTTAAAGATAAGAAACGAGATGAGAGACGTGATGCAGGGGGTTTATCTGAAGCCCAGCTGCACGTCAGCGCTGCCTGCCAAGGTTATTTACTTGGTGCCCTGATGCCGCCCGTTTCAGAGAGCTGCGTTCTACGAGCTAAGGCAAGGGAGCGATGCTGGGAGTCGGGCGGTCGTTCCGTCGCTAGACGTGACACCGTTGGTCGAGTGGCCTCCTAGGTCTGAGTTTCCCCAGTTTACACCCCTCTTCAGTTTGTACAACGCTGGGTTTCTCTTCCACGGGGTTTGGTCGCTGGTCGCTGAGGGCAGCAGAAGCCCTGAGGCCGGCAGGCCGCGTCCGCGGCGGCAGGGAGGCCGTCCCCGCGCTCACCCGCTCTTCCTTCTCCTTCGCAGCCCTCCACGAACTCCAGTAAAAGTCGTGCCTCAAATTAGAATAGAACTTGAGCCTGAAGACAACGCTTACTTCTGGAGGAGCAAGGGAACAGAAACTGCTTTGTAATTTGTCTGTCCGTTCGATCTTTCCCGGGATTTCTTTTCTCACTAGCCAAACACCCAAACTCTCTCCGCTCCTCCCCCGCCCCGGGGGAACAGCCGCTCTCGGGCCGTCCTC
>WTSP01003439.1:0-32670 GCA_025331215.1 Actenoides lindsayi
TTAATGGAAAGGGTTGTCAGGGAGAGGCTGCCCAGGGAGGGGGTGAGTCCCCAGCCCTGGATGTGTTTAAAAGCTGCATTGATGTGGTGTCTGGGGATATGGCTTAGTGGGGGACTTGGTAGAGTGGGGCTAGCAGTTGGACTCGATTATCTTAAAGGTCTTTTCCAACCTTGATGATTCTATGACTTATCTGAGGGCCTCTGCAAAGAAATCTGTCTTTCACTCTCTGGAGAGACAACTTGTTCCATCCCACTGATGCTACGTGGCTGCTGGTAATAGATGCAGACTGAGAGCAGGATCCGGATAAGTGCAATTAGTAAATCTTTGCTTGTCAATTCACGATATTTTTGGGAGGGGAGAAAAAATTAAAATAGTGGTGTCTTAGTGCAGTGACAGCCGGGTGCAGCTTGTGCTGTGAAATCCGTGCGGAGAGGTGGGAAGCAGCGGCCAGGTTTCGTACGTACGGGCAGATTATAAAGTGTGGGGATTAGCAAAGAGTAATTACAGAGCCTCCACTGTATATTAAGTGTGTGAAACAATATATAGGCACTCAGCGCGCGGCAGGCATTAATGGCTGGGTGTCATAGTTGATGCTTTTAATATCCATTATTCAAAAATTGATTCCATGCCTGACTATCAAGCAGCATCCGGCTCTGATATGGGAGTAGTACCACACAACAGCACTGTCAGCTGCTAAGAGCTTTACAAACATTAGCTAATTCTGCCTCCCCTCTCTGTCAGCGACAGGTAAGGGCTGTTTTTTCCAGCTGTCTGAATCCCCCGAGGAAGAGCTGGGATTAGACAAAGTTGCTCTGGAGAAGATGCTGTAGGTGGTGAGACCACATCAGCCACAGGCATCCAGGGGGTGAGCAGAACCAGGGAGTGGCTGTAACTTGGAATGACCCCCAAACCCAAAGGAAAACATCTCCAGTGCTCAGAGGTGTTGAAAAAATAGGATGTTTAAAAAAAAATAAATTGTATGTTTTGTGCTCACTTTTATTTTTCACAAGTATTTTTAGAGAAGTTTTCCCTTTCACCTTTTGTAAGCACTCTTAGGAAAAGTTTTCATTTGGGACGCTTTTTAATCTGTGGGGTTTTTTCAGTTTGGCCCTCAGAAAAGGCAGAAGTAAGAACAAAAAAGGTAGGGAAAGCAATAAGCAGACAAGGTCGGGGGAGGGGGAAAGCCCAAACACAAGAATAATGAATTTCCTTTTTTAAGTGGAAAAAAAAAAAAGTACTCTGTCAAAAAAAAGAGGGCTTTTTTTTTTATTTAAAGTATCTGATTTAGAAAAAAAAAGTTGTCTGGTTTTTGGGTTTTTTTCCCCTATTGAAAGCATCTGTTTCTCCAGACATGAACTGATATATGGGTCCTAAGTGAGAGCCTGGCTGTGGTGGTGGGTTTTTTGGGTTGGCTTGTTGTCTTTTTTTTCTGGTGTCTCTGCATCTTGCTGGCTGTTGACAAACGAGATTTCTTCTTCCTCTTCCACCCCTGCTTGACTCCAGGAATTTCTGTTCCCAAACCTTCATCTCTTTAGGCAAATCCTCTCTGAGGATTACCTACATTACCTCCTTCTCCCCAGAGACACCTTCCTCTCCTATGCTATCAATTAACAACAGCTCTCACCAACCCCTTGGCTTAATAGCACCGTCTTTAAAAGCAGCCCTGATGTTGACGTGCCCTTTTCCTCTCTTAATTTCTTCCTCTGAATTATTCAGTTGCTTCGAACTGCAAACCCCAGCACTGAGGTCCTGGGGGGGTTGATGGGCTCCTGCCCTCCCCTCTCAGTTCCAGGAGTTTCCTCCCCACACCTGAGGGCATGAGGACTCCTGGGTCTGTATCTCAAACCCAAGCAGTGCTACAGAACCAAAGAAGGTGATAGTATGGAGAAAGTCTTTCCCATGCTGGGTAAGTCTTTCTGCTGGGGATATATTTTGGAGATCGTGTTTAAAAAGCATCTGTGTGTGAAGACCGAGGCTGTAAATGTGAAGTGCAGAGCCAGAAAAGGATCAGATGGGGTCTTAATTTCAGCACCAACAAAAGGAAACAGAGTGAAGACTCTTAACCTGCCAGGCTCAAATTACCTCTTTGTGTCCTCCCTTTCCTGGGTTCCTGCTCTCCCCTTTCATTCTGCTTGTGCCACAGGAAGATGAGGAATGAGTCTTGCTCTTACTATAGTGCCTCAGTTTTTCCAGGGTCATTCCAGAAGCACTTGTTCCCTGTAAGGATGGATGTAATCTTGATTTCAGAAGTGTTTTCCAGTGAGGAAAACCTATTGTTTTTGAGATCTCTCCATATCTGCCTGGCCCAAGCGGAATCAGGACTGAGTGCCCTGCTCCTGTGGGTATCTCAGGTTCCATACCTCTTTCCAGATGATGGCTGCTCTGCGAGGGATGTCACATTGCAAGGTTGAGATGGGGCTCAACTCAGCATATCCCAAACCCTGCTCCAGTGCCAAAGAAACACAGACATGCCCTTGAGCCCAGCCCTATTTGGAGGCTAAAAATAATGAAAAGGTGCTTAGAAAATGAGATAAATAAATAAAAGTGCAAATTAAACCACCCCCACACTTGAAAGAAACCTGCCCCTTTAAGAAAGGATTGAACGTAATCTATTTCCAGCGTACGAGAGATCGGCTAAGGATTGCTGGGACATTTTCACTGACACAAATCTACATAATCGTTTTAAACTTCTCACCATTTCTTCCGATTATTCTCTTTCTGTCACTTTAGGAAGCTCTAAAACTGATTTTCTCTCCATAATCTTCCAGTATTGCTTAGCACCCAAATCTCTAATATTTTAAGAAGATTATTTCATTTATAATTGATTGAGTGTATTTGCCAGTTTGCTACTTCAAAGATGTTGTGCTTTAAGGGTTTCAGGTAGAGCATTATTAAGTTTCCACCCCTTACCCCCCATCCAAAAAAAGAAGCAGGAAAATTTTGCATCCTGCCTGACACTTGATGCATTTTTTTTTTATTACTAGTATTATTTATATTGTCAGAATGCTGAATAGCTAAAAAAGAAATATTAAAAAAAAATCATCTCCAGAGATGAAAGGCAAATGGAGCTGTCTCCAGCTGCAGGCTCAGGGCCGTGGTTTCCATCACAGGGTGCAGTTAGATGAGCAGTGATGGCAGGCAGCTCAGCCAGCACCACGTCTCCCTGGGCACCAGCCTTCCCTCCCAGATGCCATCTGCCCACCCTGCTGCTCTCACTGCGAAATGGCTTGGAGAACTGATAGGAGTGAAAAGACATTTTATTTTATGTATTTATTTTGCTTTCCAGCCTTATCTGCTCCCTGGGGTTGTTTCCTGAGTGGAGACAGAAGGGATTACATGGGTGCTGGGCAAGGGGCAAGACAGGGGCAAGGGGAGAAGGGACTGGGTGAAGGCCTTTCTGAAACACATTGCGGCTCAAAGTCATCTTCATCCAGCTCAGGATTGGGCTACAGCAGTTGCTGCTTGCAGCTGAGTGGACTCCATCACTCAGTGCTGGAGGATGTTGTCTTGTAGAGAGTCAAGAGGGGGAATGAGGCTGCAATAGGCCATAGTTGCTGAAAGCAAAGGCATCAGGACATCTGCAAGCAGAGATGTGGACAAAACCCTTCTAAGAGACAGCCACCCCCCCACTGCATAGCCCGTTCTCAGCCCTGCTCTGCTGTTCATCCTTTATCACCTATGAAGCAGCGAGGAGATGCATGGCACAGCACTCAAAGGAAAGCTTTGAGCCCTCTTTTAGGGCTGGCAGAGACTTAGTGATGCTCTGTCACAGTCATTTCGGGGAACGGAGCAGTTATCAACTAATAAGAATGAATTTCAAGGCTGATCACCTGCAAGCCAGGGATAATGGGAGGTCTGCACAATCAAACACGTCTCCTGTTATAGTAAAACAAGCAACACTTGAAAAAGACATGGAAACAGGCTTCTTTAAATCCAATTCAGGGATTTGGAATCCCCACTAAACGCTTAATTAATTTTTGATTAGCTGAGAACCCATTAAACAGCCTGATTCTTCTAGCTTTATAAGTAACGGCAGCATGCTGCTTTAATTAAATTAATACTAAGAGATGTTCATTTTCAAATCCTTATGTTGGTTATTTGAGAAAAATCATTTCATTCCCTTCCCTAAGAGGTTTACCATATTCTTTTAGCCCAGTGCAGTGTCTCTTCCCACTCTGTTTGTGTTGCTCTCAGTTCATCTAGAGGCAGGATCTCTCAGGGCCCTGAAATTGCTCTGCCCAAGGGACATGGGGTATCCCAGGAGTTTTAAGGATCAAGAACCTTGTATTCCTATAGGGGGTCACCATATGGGTATGGGCAGTTAGACTTGTGGAGTCTCACAGCACTGGCTTGTCCCACTCACTCCCTGTAGAGCTACCGTGGGCTGTTTCCTACAGCAGGTCCCAGGTATGAATCCCAACTGCTCTGCAGGTGCCTGAGCTGAGGGGAGGTCCATGTGCACCCAGGCTCACTGTATTTGGCTCAGACGTCTGCCAGCTGCATGAGTCCCAGATGACAACATTGCTTTTGCAGCGTCACTGAACAACTTTACATTGATTACTATCCCATAAGTGGGGAACCTTTCTTGTCCAAGAGCTGGGATTTATTTATTGAATTTCCCGGCCCTCCCCCTATTGGTTTCTTTCATTTGGCAGAAGAAACACATTTGCAAAAATAGCTCCCAAGAACCCACTGCTTAGACAAACCACTTGGGAATAACCCCAAACCTGCCTCGGTACAGGTGTGATTTCCCTTACACCATCTCCCTGTGGTTCTGGTTTGACGTCCATCCCTCGCTCCATTTGCCCTGGGTACAGCAAAGCACGTGCTTTGCTCCTTGCTGTGTTTGTCCCATCAGCTGGAGGGTGAAACGGGACTTCCAATCCACCCGTGTCCCCTTCACCGTTGTCCCTACAGAGCTTGGATGTCATTTGGATCCTGACCATGGGAGCAACAACTGGGGCCATTCCCCTGATGATTTAATCCCGGACACAACAGCGAAAGCTGACACTTCATAGGATCTGGAGTGGGGTGCTTGGAGAGCAGCCCCAACCCCTCGTGCCTTCACCCTCATGCAAACCTGCTTTTTTGCTCCCTTCTCTTCCCCACTGCCCACTTCTTGTTAGGAGCTGTCGGAGGCAGCTGGCTGCTCGTGCATTAAATTAGCAGATGTTGCGGCTACACAACATTAAGCACAACAATACTGTTAATGTGCCCTCTGCAGCCCCCTGCCTCCCTCCTCCCTGGGCCTCGCCAGACACAGCCTCTCCGGAGGCAGATTAATTTCAACTCTCTGGATCATAATAAATTAATTTTTATTAGGAAAAAGCAAGGGGTGGGGGTTGGTGTGGAGGGGGAAGGGCTGATCTCCTGAGCTGCAGAGACTTAAGCCAGCTGTCGACCGTCTCCTGGCATTTGGGTTAGGAAGTAAATACAGAAGGAGGGGATTTTGATAAAACACCCGGCAGCCCTCCTCTCTGGGAAGAGTGTGAGGGAGGCTTGGAGGTAAGGGAGAAAAGTCTGCACTGGGGGGAGTTAATGCTGTGCCCAGTCCAGCGCTGAACAAGCTGGAGAGGGGATATTTGGAATGGGCATCTGTCATGTTATCCTGAAGAGAGCCTTCTCTAGATGTGAGACTGGGAGGTCTCAAAGCAGGTCCCCACAGCCACCAAGCCCTCCTTTGCAAAGACGCCCCTTTTCCACAGGATGCTCACTGGAATAGGATTTACCAGCTCTGCATTGCCACCACTTTGGAGGTATGTGGCACAGTCCTGACAGCCCCCAGAGCATCCCTAGCCCTGACCTGTGCTCTGTGCACAGGCTGGTTCCCCAGCGGTGACCAGACAACAAATCGGTGGTAGCTGACTCTAGTACCACAGAGTTTCTGAGCAGAGGAGATTTTGGCAGTTTAGCCTTATTCCATTGAACGTTGAAGGCTCACAGCTCCTTCTGGCTTAAGTAAGGGCTGTCTGTACTCAGCACTTATGAAAATCAGCTCTCGGTCTTTGCTCAGATTAACGATCAGCACGAGCACAGTGGCAGTTGGAAACCCAGATCTTCATTTAGCAGTGGGGAGAGCATTGCCAGCCATGGATCCGAAGGATGTGGGTGTCAGGCTCTGGCCATCCATCCCTAGCTTCACTACAGAGCTTGGACCTGGCAGTTCTAGTATCAGTCAGAATAACTGTTGAGAAATCTGGAGTTTGGCAGGGCTGTGGACAAGAACGTGTTCTCTATGGGTGCTGTGTTAAATGACAGTGCCATTTCCACTGGTCATTTCAAAGGCCAATACAAGTAGCCAGTATCTATGTAAAGGCAGAACCATCTCAGCACCCTGCCTCCAGCTGTGGCCAGCAGTGAATGCAAAGGAACGTCAGCCATAAGCTCATAGTGATCCTTCACCAGATTACTATCCCAACCCCCAGATATGTGGCCGACGGACTTCCCAAAATTACTTTTTTTGTTTTCTCAGTTAATTTCTGCTTTTGATCATTCGCAACGTCCAGTTGCGAGGAGCTCTACAAACTTAATGGGCTTTGGGTGAAAAATTATTTTTCCTTTTCCAGCTGGTCTGAGTTGCCACCTGCAAGTTTCAGCTGCTGCCTCCCTGTTCTTGTCCTGGGAGAAAAGGTGAACAACTATTCTCTTGTTTACCTTTCTCAGCCCATTTTACCTTAATCAATTCCTTAATAATTTGTTTTCCAGAGATGAGGAAACCCAGTCACTGCAATTGTTCTTCACACAGATGTGGTTCTCTGCTTTGTTGGTAGCTGCATCAAATACTAACATGCCCTCCAGGATGTGCAGCTAGTCTCTGGTTGCTGATTTGATGAATAATTCTGGATTTTTGGTTAACTGTGGAGTTACCTTGCATTGTGAGGGCAACATAAGAATTGTCCTTCCCATCCAATTTTTTCCTCCCCATTTTGAGACGATCTAGGTTAATAATAACCCAGGATGATGGGTTAGGATTAATTTTTAACCTGGACCCATTTGATTACCTGATTCCCAGTCTGGTCCCGGGAACAGTTGAGCTAGCAGAGCTGCTGGAGAACTGAAGCAAGGCAGAGCAGGGGAAGCAGGTTTCACTGCAGAAATGATGATAACATGGCTCTAAAGTCAGGGCTGGAGCTTGGGAGCTACTTAAGCTGGGAGCACAGATCTCCTGTTGAGGTGCTCCTGGCTGGAGGGCATGGCAGTCTTTGGGCACCAGGGATGAAGACATCTTCTAAAACTCTTGAGAGCTGCTCATGTGCATCACCCGCGGTCCTCAGCCCTCAAGCTTCTTGTCCTCTCCATTACGAAGGCTGTCACAAAACCTGGCACTATCACCCTACATACTTCTGAACTTCCCTTTGATGGGAGATCTTGGAAGGTGAATCGGAGAGCGCTGGTGCAGGGGCTGCAAAGGAAAGTGGTGCTTGTGATAACACAAGATCAGGTTTCACCGAGTCCTTTTTCAAACACCCATTGAAAACTCCTCCTGCCACTTGACATGTTTCCAATCCTCTTTCTTTCCAAGATCTACCCATGGCCCTTGAGTAGGGAGAAGAGTCTGTGAAATGAAAGCCCTGTTTGCTCTGTGAAAGAGCTTGACAATGTGTTGAGAGAAAGCACTACTCACTGCCTTTGGAGCATTCAGAAAGGCATCCATTTATCTCTCTCTTTTCTTTTCTTTTCTTTTTTTTTTTTTTTTCCCTTTTTTTTTTTTTTTCCCCTGCTTCTTCTAAGGAATCTCTGGTTGTAATCCCTCTCTGGGATTTTTCACAGTAGTCTGATAATGTTAATATTTATCCTGGCTCAGAGATGAACTGACAGCACTGTGCTCTCTCCTCTTGCATTTTATCTCCGTCCATCTATTAGGTGTTCTGTATGGCTTTAACTTCATCAACACCCAGCCTGCTGCAGTGACAGGTAAAACCATCCTCCAACGCATCCTTTCACCTCTTCCACCTCTCATTGTTTCTTTTCTTTGATTGTTTTTACTGTTTTATTTATGAAAAGCTTAAAGATTTTAAGTAATGCTAGAAGCAGTTTGGTGGTCAAGGGATTTGGGGTTTCTGCAGATAATTCCTAGACTACTCCTTGCCCTGTTTTAGAGTTGACTTTTGGCGGAAGGGTTGTGGGCACTTAGAGAAATGTTTCTGCCAGGAGTTGAGTCTTTGAAGAAAAGGAGCCCTGAAGTGGTGGAGCTTTCTTCCACTGATGGTCAGAGTGTTCTGGAGTCCGACCATAAAGGTCAGTGAAAAGCCCATCAGGCTTTGTATGACCCTTGGAAGCAATGCTGGCAGAATAAGAACAGCCAGACACAATTTGTCATGGAGACAATCAGAATTTCCCACTCTGGGGTGTAACACAAGCAAGTGGAAAAGGGTGACAGTGGAGTTTCTTTGTATGGAATTAATGCCTGCTGAGACTTGTGATTTTGTTGTGAGTTTTGCGAACATCTGTATTTATTTTAAAGCTCCTGCCTGGGTGTCAGATGAACAGAGGGAAATCTTGGTTTGCATTTGTATAAAGTGAGTGTACAGGTCTCATGTGTGCCAAGTACAGTCAAGAAACAATTAAGAAGGTATCTACATTATTACTTACATATTACAGCTTAAAAGCTGTGTAATGGCTAAAGTAATCTCACAGTAGTTAAGAATCTTAGAAAATGGGAATGTTTGCAGCTGTCTGTACTTCCCCAGTGACCTCTGCAGTGTCTACAATTCACCCTCATACATGGTATGGGAGTGAGGAATGTCCCTCAAGCCACCTACAAGAGGATAGATACCCAAAGTAACTGATTTCACCTCAAACTTACTGATGCAGTGGAGTATCCTCAGTTGAGAGCACAGCTAAGAGTTTGCTGGAGAATAAAATCATGGAGATACTCTCTCTGTAAGGTTAGATTTACCAAAATGTGAATTGTATAGAAGAGATGGAGCAGTAGTTTGTGTAGAGTATCATCTTACATGCAAACACACTGTATTTCTAAGAATGAAGTTTTTTCTCCATCACTTCTACTCCATCCAGAGCTGAGCTCATTTTAATCTCCTAAAACTTATATGGAAAGCCTGATCTCAGGTCTCCTCCAACCTATTTCTCCTATAAGAAGCTCCAGGTTACATCATTTCAGCTCATTTTGGTTGACCTCTCAACCTCTTTCTTTGCCACTAAAGATGAAGAACTTGAAAGTGTTATGAAGACTTTCCCACAGATAACACCAGAGGCAATGAAGACTCATGACAGTTTTATTCTGAAAGCTGAAATAATTACTGTCAGCAATCGCTCTTAGGATTTTTTCCTTCATTCATACACATTCAGTTTTCATCACCTGTTGACCTCTGATTGAAAAAAAACCAACCCAACCCCTATGTGAATCACTAACTTTCTACAGGAAAGGCAGGAAGCTCAGGGAAGTCTGCAGTAAAAAACAAAGGAATGGTGAAACGACTTTGTAGTGTCGATGAGGTCAGATCCAGCAGCAGCAATGAATGTTATGGTGTGACCACTAAGTGTTTGTCAGGGGGAGCATTCACATTCCCAGAGCTGATGACTTCAAAATCCCCCCATTTTTAAGAAGCTGCTACATGGCAAGCTTTTAAAACTACACTTATCACAATGATATAAGAGTAAAAAGCTCAAATCAACCAAGAATTTTTGCTGTGTGAAGAAGAGTTATTGCTCACCCCTAAATAGTGGCTTGGCACAGGGTGACCACTAATTATTGCCAGTCACATTAAGAGTACCTCAGCTTGTTGTTATACTCCTATCCCAAGCGTGGATGTTATTTCATCCCTGATCTGCTTTTTTACGTCACATACATTTCTGGCCATAAGGAGCCCACAGGCCATGTAGAGTTATCTCGCAAGCTGGGCCCAGGGAGCTGCTGGCCAAATTGATGAAGAGATTTTCCATCCATCTCTCTATATCACAAACTGGCTAAGTGGCTGAGCAAAACAGCTGGAGATGTGAATGTCCAGGGCAATCAGGAGCAGTCTTTCCCTTTCTTCTGATCCAGGAGCACTGGATCAGGCCCTTTCAAACTGAGACAGAGGGAATATTGAAGGGAACAAGTCATGTAATGAAATGCTGCCACTGAAAATATCAATAGCACAAAGGTCAGAGCTTCTTTTCTGAGATCTGTGCTGTGAGCAGCAACCTCCAGAGAAAATCCAATTCCTTACAGCCCGTAGCGTCCTGTAGACACTTAAATGTGAGTCACTCCACGTGTCAGCACACCCATCTGAGCGCTTCCTGCCCCATGAAATCGCTGCATCATGTAGAGGGGTGTTGCTGTCTACACAAATTCCATCGTGCTGTATCGGGATTGCCCTAAGAAATCACCGCTACCAAATTCTATCGTGGCTATGTCCCCATCAGGAAGTACTAACCCTGCCCTGCTCTAAGAGAAATAAAAATACAAATGTCAGTGTTACACCAGAAAATTCATACACTCGGTAATTATAATTAACTAATTTTTACACTGCACCCCAGACATGGACACGTCATTACCTTCTAGTGCAGAATTCCTCCTAACATCTGACCTGGCTCCTCTGACCAAGTTTTCTCAGTCAAACCAATAGAGGTGGTTTTTCAGTTCCTCCACTAGATCCGCAAAATATATGCAGATTTATACAGTGAGGCACACACTAAATACTCTGGGGGAAGGAGTAAAATAGACATTAATCAGATATTAAAGGACTTATGAGACAGGAGGAAATATACATTTGGGCATAATTTGGGTTTGGTTTTAAACGTTACGTACACATAACTACAATTGCTGTGTACACATATGTGCTAATATCGTTCAGGTTGGAACAACTGGATTGGATAGGCTAAGAAGAAAAAAGGAAGAGGCAGGAGAAAAATATGTAATCACAGTAATGTTAGGGAACTGTGGCTAATTTGCAAATGGATACCAAATGGAAACATTCTTCCCTTAATCTGTGTTGCTTTAAAAAGGGGAGGGGCGGGGGGGGGGAGGTAAAAAAAGAGAAGAGGAGGAGGCGGCTGGGGTTAGTTATCTGACAGTCTGAGCAGCTCATCTGTTTGTAGGGATTGGGTTGGGAGCAGATATTCCCAAGTGTCTTGAGCATCTAGTGCATTGGATATGGCTTTTTGATCAGAGCGGCAAGGTGCTGTCTTTGCTTCCCTGGGCTGGCTCTCAGTGGAGGCAGGTGGCTCCTGATGAGCAAGGGCAAGGGGTTTGGTGGCAGAGAGAGGGATGGGGACAGCCCCACATTGTGTGTTTACACCAGCCCCTGGCCTTTCCCCCGGCTGTGTTCCTTGTAATTTCTGGAAATCAGAAATAAGCTGATGTGATTAGAGACGAACAGATCTGGCTTAGTGCTCTTCAAGCTTAAAAAGGTGTTAGCGACTTGCCAAATGAGAAATACAGAACTAATAGAGATCCAAAATAAGCACAGTTGCCTAATTCCTTTACATGGAGAGACAAAAATGAAGGGTGGCATTACTGTGATTGATGGACAGATAGCAACCTGGCCAGTGAGAAATATCTAAGAGCTGGTGCGTGTCCAAAACCAATTTACATCCAGCCTACCCTTGATCTGGCTAAGTACTAGTTTCTGCAGGATCTTGACTTTGGTGATGGTTTGCTGCTGGTGACCCAGTGGAAACAGAGTTTTGTGGTGTTGCTTCTCCCAGGGGAGGGGCCAGGATTGGTTTGTCTTTAGGTTACACTTTTCTTTTTTCTTTTTTTCCTTTTTTTTCTTTCTTTTTTTTTTCTTTCTTTTCTTTTTCAGTGCAATCTCTTGAAGTCATCTTGCATTAATTAGCCGTCATCTTAACGACACTGTTGCATGTTAGACGAAGAGATCTCTGAATTCAAATAAGACTTGACCCTAAGAGGGACCAGCTCCCTGGCTTTTTCTTCTCATCTCCTTAAATCTAAAAATTGCTAAGTGATCTCTGAGGCTCAGGCTTTCCTCGGAGATTAGTGTAAGAAAAGCCCCAACATCTGCAAAAGTGACTGCTTTTGACAACCGTACAGATATCTTAAAGAGCAGGAATTTCCCTAATAAAACCCCTTAAAATAAGTCTTCTTAAGATTTCTTAATGCCACAGTGATCAGTTTGCATGTTTCAGAAATTCAAGAATTTTTTATCTGCTTTGGAAAGTTATGAAAAAAAAAAAAAAAAGAAATGAAGCAGGTTTATTTAAAGGGGAGAAGTATTTGAGATGCAGGAGAGACGGGGTAGCAAAGCTTAGGAACTGGTGATAAAACCATAAATTGTATAGCTCAGGGAATTTGTGGACTGACAAATGACAAAGCAAAGCAGCCCAAGTTGGTCATCAGAATAATAACAAAGAGGACTTTTACCAAGAAGAAGAATCAAAAAAAAAAAAAAAAAGAAAAGCACGTGGACCCTCTGGCATTCTGTAGGCAATTTAAATAGCTTAATTCGGCATTGTTGTGATTAGCCATATGTCTGATAGCCTGTGGGCCAGATCCTCTGCTGGTGTAAAGCAGAAGCTTTTCCAACTGCCCTATTCAGCAAAGCATCTCTATTAAAGGCAGTGTTTAGGCATCTGCTGAAATGCGTGTGCTTAGATCCCAGCGAAGACACTGGGAGTTAAGAATTGCAACAAAGCTGCTCTGGTACAGGGAGAGATTTAAGTAAATATATCCTGGAGCTGGGGCATGAGCCCCTCACCCAAATTAACCACATATTTCTAGCCTCTGGGATGCTGGCACAAAAGACCTGGCTGGCTGTGAAATCCCAAAGCACAGAGAGATGTTGCTGGAGGTATCTGTAGGCTTTTGGTGCCTGATCCTCCACTCCTTTCCCCTGGCTGGAGGCTGGTGTAAACCCCCAGCGCGTGGCAGAACCAGGAGTAGCGTGTTATTAGGGCTGTGTATGCAGGCTGTGATGGGGTGAGCTGGGATGCCATGCTGTTGCTTCCAGGGGCTGACCAAGTCGGAGGAAGCCTCAGATGAAAGCTGCCAGCTCCTGTGCCTGCAGAGGGTGGGCAATTGTGTGCTTAAAATGGTAACACCCTTGACATGATCATTCTTGAGGTTGGTTCCTTAAGTTTCAGTGAAAAGGTACCACTGAGGGCAGGGTTACTATAGAATTTAGGGGCTTTTGTTTGGTTGATTTTTTGTTGTGTTGAGTTTTGTTTTGTGGGGTTTGTTTGTTGTGTTTGGATTGGGTTTTTTTGACGGTTTGTGAGTCTTCAATAAAATGAGAAGAAGGACAGAAATTCAGATGTCAGAATTTCTGACACCTTTCTGCTTACCTGTTCTTGTACTTCACTCCCATAAAAACAAGTGGGTCTCAGGAGCAGATCATCTCATTTAAAATTTTGGTTTACTTCATTCTATTTCTTCAGTTTTAGGTTCTAGAAAGATCAGAAGGAATCCAGGCAAGGCACCAGAATTCACCATGGAAATTTCTGTAGCAGCTAGTGAGAAGGATAAAATGGAATTCTACTACCGGTAAACTACACAGGGATAGACTTAGAATCTGTTTAATTTGTAAAGAGATTATGCTGATGATCTAAGGATCTGCTCTACAAGCCCATGATAGAGTGGAGGAAGAATTGGGGTACAGCACAGAGCTGGTTGTAGGTCCTGGGTATTTGTTGCAAACACATCCCATGCACTTTGGGTGCTGTGGGATGGGGCAACAGAAGGCAGCAGGAACCAACATATTAAGCCCCACACAATTGTTTTACCTCCTCCTTTCCCTTCAAAAGGACAATTTCCAGCACTGTTTCAGAGCAGAGGGAGATACCAGAATTGCAGAATAACCCACTGAAACCAAGAAATCTGGTGCATGCCCAGCCCTAGCAAAGGTGGAGCAGGAAACAGATCAGGGATTAGATCCATGAAGGAACACAGGTTCACAA
Source organism: Actenoides lindsayi (assembly GCA_025331215.1). Lineage (NCBI taxonomy): Eukaryota > Metazoa > Chordata > Aves > Coraciiformes > Alcedinidae > Actenoides > Actenoides lindsayi. Next base: position 13,861 of record WTSP01003439.1, read on the forward strand.
TTACCATGTTAAGCCCTTCAGTCCAGCTGTAAAGCCTCCAAACCACCACCCAGCTTCTACTTGACCCTGGATGCTCCTTAAATCTTTTTGGTGTGTCGGTTTGCAAGGCTAAAATTCTCAGGTGCTGAAGAGCTGTGTTGTAGGGCCTCCAGGGAGCACCCCCATCTTGCCTTGGCTGTGTAACTCAGTGCCTATTACCAGGTGCCAGGGATGTTTCTCAGCCTACCTTGCCCATGATGTCCACCCAGTAAGGACTCCCAGTGCCCCAGGCAAAACATGAGGGTGATGGTGGTGGTAGGGATCAGAGAGGGTGGTAGAAGACCTCACAGCTAGCACCTTTTATACCCTGTGTTTGTGTGCGTGTCTTTCCTCTGGCACAGTGAATTGGTAACAATTTTAAGAAGACCTATAGGTTGGTTTGGAATAGAAATAGAATTGGAATGGAATGGAATAGAATGAACAGAATATTTTGGTTGGAAGGGACCTACAATGATCATCTAGTTCAACTGCCTGACCACTTCAGGGCTGTCTAAAAGTTAAAGCAAATCCTAGAGTTAAAGTTATGCTAGAGCTGAATAAATAGGTCCTTGGAGGTGGGAGACATCAGGTCAAATCCACTCAGGGGTGTAAATAAATGCATTGAGGTGGAGTATCAAGGCATGTGATGTTGTGAGATCTACCTTAGGACTCTGAAATGTTTACTGGAAAGCTTAATATTTTTTACGAAACATGGGTTTGAGGTTTGCTTGGTTTGGTTTGGATTTGTTGTTTAGTTTTTAAGAAGGAAAGCAGGACATTTTGTTGACAGGAGCAGCTCAGACTGTGGTCTTCAGAGGGGAAAACCAGATCAGGCAAATTCACCTCGCAACCTCTCGCTCAGTTTCCTTCCATGTGAGATGGGCACAAGACTGCTTAGACTGCCTCTTCCCATGAACCCCTGCACTGTGGGCTCCAGTGTGATATAAAAGGTGCAAATTAAGACTTGGGTGTCTTATCCTTATGGATCAGTATTAGAAACGCTGCTCGGAGTGAGAAATAAACTTACCACCATAAGGGAAGTTTTATTTAGGACACTGCAAGTCCAGGTTTGCTGCCAGCAACCTAAAACTTGGAGGGGGAGGGGGGGAAATAAAAATCCTTTCTGGTTTTATATCTCAATCAGGAAGAACTGTCCTTTTTAATTCAAACGCCGAGGTCTAGGGTTGTTTTCCCTGCAGATGCCGCATTGTATTGGGAATATCAGGAGCTGCCAATTGCAATAACAGTTTCTAATTCCAAATTAATTCAGTGTAAATGAACTGTCAAGAGAAGATTGATTTGTTTTGGTAATTGCCCTGATGCAGGCTGCTGGGTGACAGCGGGAAAGAGCAAAGAAGGGAGCTTTGGCAGGTCTGGCTGAGCCTAAGGGTGGATTGAGGGAGATGGAGACCTAGCTGCAAATATCATCTGTCAGGACCACTGCTGAGCCCGATGCTTTTTTCCAGCCTTCAAACAATGTCTTCAGGAATGAAGCTGATGCTGCAAAATGCTCCCTGGGTTAAAGAGATTGTTGTGTTAAGCAATTAGGAAAGGGGGGAAAAAAAAAAGACCCCCCTTCATTGAAAGGGCTGCTCTTGGTTCAGCCCTCACCTCTGCTCTGTTGATGGGCCACCAGCCCTCACCTTCTCCAGGGTGGCCAAGTGACAGCATCACTGTCTCATGGCTGAGAAGGGCTGAAAATGAGGGACCTAGGGCCAGGCAAGGCTGGGCACAGGAGGTGCAGGGCTACCTGCTCGGATGTGGAGGGCCATGCAAGCATGACATGCCACATGGGACATTTCGTGCTACCTGAGGCAGGTGGAAGAAAGTTGTCTCCCTGAGTAGCTCTACGTGAACGTGTCCAATCCGCTGAGCACTTCCTAAGGGCTTCATCTGTAGCTAGTCTGCAGAGTCCATCTATACAAAGACCAGCACCAGCGCCACCCAACTCCATGCTAATGCTGTAGGGTCTCCAGCATGAGCATCCACTATCTGTACAACCCAAAAAGGTGTTTTAGCAGGAAATTCAACGCGTTACACTTCCAGGAGTGAGGGAAAAGGCTGAAAAAGCCAGGACAGCAGGAAGCAACACTGTCTGTAGCCCAAAAGCAAACCTCGGAGGGCAGACATGCAGCATCAGCTAATTCAGCAACACGTAGGTGCCTCAAAGGAGAAAGGACCCAATTATTTTTAGTCCATACTACAGGCAAATATATAAGTTTTGGTAAAACTCCTCTGTAGACACAGCGTTCGGGCTATTGTTGCAGTCTATAAACCAGTAAGAAAACTCCCAGAGAACACGACACAGTAAACTCCCAAATGTTAATGAAGTTGCTAAAACACCACTAAACAAGCCGGTTTTTGCTTGCGGTATTTTGGGGGGGGTGTTGTTTTTGTGCTTGTGCTTAAATTTCCTGGTCGATCCAGGTGCTGTGTGACTGAATTGCTAATGGAGCCTGTAGATTAGTTTATCAATAGCATTTAAATACTTTTCACACTTGCAGTAGATTTTGAATTATTTATTTGTTTCTGGTCAATTGCTTATGATCTCATTAGCACCAGTCTGTAAAGTGATACTAGACTGGTTGGAATACTTCAAAGATTTCGTGGTTCTGCAAATTTTTCTGGGGGAAGGAGGTGTCAGGGCTTATACTCCCAAAACCCAAGTTCTACAAAGAGTCCTTTTTTAAGGCAAGGGATCTGCTAGCAGGAGGAGAGCTCTCAAAGGTCTGCTTGTTGGGGAGAGGAAGGAGGCACGGTTATAAATAATCTGTAGATATTGAGATTGCTGGTAGGTGATTATCGTTCATCCCTGCTCAGCAGTTCTGGTGGATGTCATGGCCCTGGTTGTGCTCGGTGTGGCACGTGTAGGTGGATTGCTGCTCTAGAAAGCTCAGCCTTTCCAGTGGGTCCTGAGAATGGGAGGAACTGCCATCTGCATTCTGAATTTGGGGCACAGAACAGGACATGGGTAAGTCTGGGATCCCACAGAGACCCTATAGCTGAGCTGGAAAATGAGCTGAAGCCTTTTGAGTCCCTTTCTTGAGTCTTCGCAACAAATCCATTCATCTTCCTAATGAGAAGAGTCACAAATATGCTAAACAACCTTGTTTCATTTGTTGTGTAATTCTGATTCGAGAGAGGAGGGGTTGCATTGTCTCAACAGACATTACATTTGTCTTTTGGTCTTTTGGCATGTCACGTGTGGACTCCACGTAAAACTCAACACAAGCTGAATACATCTCAAAAGGGAGGATGTGCCTTAATATATATATATATATATATATAAAATTTGTAAGTATTACCAATGTACTTTAAAAAGAGCAGATTAACTGCAAAGCCTGAAGAGAAACCAATAGGAAGAGACAGTACTGATGTCAATTGAGGAAGGCTGTGGAAGGAGGAGACTATTTAATCCTAAGTCATGTCCTGTGATGTCTCAGTACACATTCGCAAGCAACAAGAAGCCTGTTACGAAGTTGGTGAACAAAACCAGGCCTTTCTACCTTTTGCTGAAAGAGGAGCATATTGCCCAGGCTGCCTGAAACAAGACTGGAAGAGAAAATCAACTCCCTCTGGGAATCACTCATGCCATGGCCACTCTCAGGTGGGCAGTGAACTCTGACCACTCATCTCATGAGCCTGTGGAAACCCAAGAACAGCTCGGGAGATGTCATGTTGTGAAGTGTAACGTGCTGTGTTGTTTCACCATCCTCAAGCTTTGCTCTGTGACTACTCAACTACCCTGTGCAGGGGCAGATGCACTGCTCTTGTCCCAGATCTCCGGCTCTTGTCCCAGATCTCCGGCTCTTGTCCCAGATCTCTGGCTCTTGTCCCAGATCTCTGGCTCTTTTTCCAGACCTCATCCTTTGCATCTTTGATTTGGAGACAGCTGACTGCAAAACAGATCATGGTATGGAGTTCCAAAGACCTCCAAGACCTTCCTCACCTCTTACAGAAGCATCTGCAAGGCTTTTTCTACTGGAATTACTGTCAATCCTCCCACTTTGAAGTCTCACCATGTACTAATCACACATCTCATCCTGCGTTGAGCTATTGCTAGCTTTGGAAAAACTGACAGCACTATCGAGATAGGTCACGCGCTTTCCATTGCCAAATTGTCAACCTCAGAGCACCTTCTGAAGTGGCCTGCACAATTCACCGTAAGCAACTGTGCAGAGAAAGGAAACAATACCAAGAGCTTTGTTTTCTGTCAGCACTCTGAGCACCTCTGAGCTCTGTAGGCAGGATGAAAAGCCTTGCCTCTCTCCAGTTTTGGTGTCAAGATACTTCTTTTTAGTTAAAACCAGATGACCTATATATCCCTAAATATAATCATGGTTAGGGCTGGGCCAGGGCTACACATTGCTGTCAAGTATCATTCCTACAGCTCTGTAGCCACCATCACATCTAATCTGTTTCCTCTCCCCCTCAATATTTGCTTTTTTCCCTGGTTAAGGCAAAGTGGGCAGCTAAGCAAGGGCTTCTCTGCTCTTTGACACTTGTGGTGGAGTAACCGGGTCCATAAGTTAAATCTGCTAGAGATCTGGTGGGCTTTGGTCCTGGAGAGTAAGAAGAGTGAGACAGGATTCATTGCTTTCTGCTGAACTTGGCCTCTGCTTAGTTTCATTGTCCCTCTTGCAGCATCTGCAAATGCTTTTACGGTGATGAGAGGGAGGACCTCATGAGTGTCCCACGAACAAGGTGAAGTCAAGTAAAAATGACCCAAGATCTCCCTGCAAGATGCCCCCATTTTCCCTAAGGAATCTTATAGCAATTTGCAAATGTGAGCTCCTGCCGTGGCCACTGCACACCCTCAGCAGAGGAACCCACACGTAATTTGGTAGCAACCAGCAACACCTCACACAAAGGAGGACGGGGAGACCTTCTGAAACCCATGGGGAAGGGCTGGTGGAGCAGCCACAAGTGACCTGGAGACTGCAGGAGAAACGCAGTGTTGTTTTGGCAGAGATACACACATTTTCTGCCCCCTGAAAGGCTCTGGGACCATGTATGACACTGAGCCAGCTGAATCTCAGATGCAACCCTTCTTCCTTTTCTCCCCTCTTTTGTTTTCTTTTCTTTCCCCTCTCTTTCGCTTTCAGTTCAGCCTAAATAATGATCTAGGACAGCGCTGTCTCTTTAAAGGTGGCCTTTTAAAGTGCAACCTAATCTTCTTCTATCCACTTGGACCTTGGATTTAAAAAATTTCACCAATCCGGATTTCCAAATCCTTGCAGATTCTGAGGGGGCTTGTTTATGGAAGTATCCTTTAGAAAACGGCTTAGACTTTAAGATGAGGAAACGCAGGGAGCTAATGTGAAGATTTAGGACTTTCTAGGAAGCTTGCAGTGCCTAAGCCCTGCTTGCTTGAGCAGTCTGAAGGTCCTTTTGCAGACTAAGAGGGATTAATACCCCTTTAACCAGCGGGGCTATGCACACATTCATAAATATACCATCTCTCTCTCCCTCTAATCGCTTCGCTCCCTAATCCACAATGATTTCTTAGGAATTATCATTTTATCTCAGCTAAATAAGCACATTCCTTGTGCTTTCCTGTAGAAAAAATAAAATCTTGCAGAAGCTTTTCTTTTCAAAAGTGGTGCCACGAAAACAAAGGTTTTTATTTAAAACCTTGGGTAAATAAAGGAAACTTTGTTTATTTGCTCCCAAAGAGAAGGGTGATGGGTCACATCTGCCGAGCATCTGCCTGATGTTCCACCCGCTCCCAGTCCGAAGGACTCACCTGGAGTCAGAATCTCTGTACTTGCTGAGCACCTTGTGAAGTGACGTCATCTCTCTGAAAGAGTCGGGTGGAAAAGGTTTTTTGCTAATTACTTTTAATACCAGCCTGATGGTCATTCAAAGAGATTGGTTTTGAGAATCCCATATCGTTTTTCAGGTTGTTTTGTGTTTGGTTTGGGTTTGGGTTGGGTTTTTTGTAGGGCTTTCTTTACCTCTTTTGCTTTTCAGGTTTTGAGGGGGTTTATATGGTTTCATATATTTTTTTTGCATGTCACTTGCCCAAGCTCAGCTACTTTGCTCGGGACTATTGGTCTTGTTTTTAGGAAATATCACCTGGTTTTTTTCCAATGAGCTGCACTCAGGGTTCTCATGCAGCAACATCATGCAGCCTGTAAACCCAGCTGGGTTTATGGGGTTGATCTTGGGGCAGGGAGGAACTACAGGTAATAAGAAATGTGACTTCTAATGGCATTTTAAAAAGAAAAGGAAATAGCTCTTTTTATTACTAAGAATATTGCACAGAAGTGAGCATTTCTTTGGTAAATCATTCCCCACTTAGGCTTTCGTTTCTGAGATCACTTTCAAATCCAGGAATGAGTTCAGGCAAATTCCATCTGACCTGAAACACTCAGCTGTTGGAAAGGCTTTGAGTTTAATACAAAAAAAAAGCCTCTGAATTTCCTCTTTCTAATTCTTACTCATTTTAGTTAAACTCTTGCCTTCTATCACAAAAAAATACACATAACCTTGCGAATCAATACAGCTGTGTTGCATGGGGAGCTCCAGCACCTTATAGGTTTTAATGTCCACAGGCCAAAAAAGTTGTAATAGAGTATTTATTCTGGTGGATTTTATTTTTTAAAGAGAATTGATAGGGACAACATGAATGATCACTGTAGAAAATCAAAACTGTTTTGGAACGGTTCTGTTTAGTACAAGTATATTAAAAAAAAAAACCAAAACCAAAAAACCAATTTGGGATGTGAATTAAAATATACATCGCTTCCCTTAGCAGATATAATAATGATAAATTAAGAATTAGAGCCATCTCCAAGTATTTCCAGAGTTCAGAGGTATTCGAATCTGTAGTCCCTTTTATGTCCCTCTCTACAGAGACCATTCAATCTAATGAGAAATGAAATAGTGTGACAAATCTGCTGCAGCCTTTTATTACTTACAGTCCCTATGGGCTTTATTTTTTCCTCCTCTAGCCCTTCTCCTTTGCCCCCTCCCCATGCACTCAGTGGTCAGAAAAGAAATACAGAAGCCATAAAATGGAAATATAGATGTCCTGCAGTGAAATCTTTGTCCCACTGGGTTGGTTTGCAGCGAGCACCCCAGGCTGGTGGCCATCCTCCCTGGGATCTGCTGAGGACCGGCCCTGCCAAAGGTAGGAGATGAGGAAGAATCCCATTCCCTCCCCTTGTGCCAGGAGATCCTTCAGTGTTTGCTGCACCTGCAGATGGGTGAAATGTAGAGCTGGGTTTTGTCCACCTTTGCCCGCAGGCAGGGTCCTGGATTTGTAGCTCACGTGAGCCTAGGGATGGGACTGACTGACCTGTAGCGCTGTTTGAATGAGTTCGACAGCAGACAAACGAAATCTGCCCTTGTAGCAAAGCCAGCCTTTGTGAACAGTTGCCTCCCGTTGCTGCTGGGGGATGTTTTCCCAACCACAGCTCTGCCGCTGTGATCTGCCACCTCCCTTTGCTGTAGCTGGCAGGTCGTCAAAGCACCCAGACCAATGGAGGGCTGCTGTTCCTGGCTCTGCTTTTCAATCTGTGTTTGCCTTGTGGGTCCTCTCATAGTGTTAAAGGACTTGGAGCCCTTCAGCCATGAGGATGTTTCCATGTTGTTTTTTTTCCTAAAGTCCTCCTGCAAGAGCAAAAATATCCTCAGTGCTCCAAAGGCCCTTGGTTAAACCTGAGACTGATCCAACTTAAGGGAGATTTGTACCTGGACTGAGGCCCAGACTTCACGTCTTTCCATACAACACTTCTGCCCTAATGCTTCCTGAAAGCCTGAGAGTGGCTGGGAGGATTAGCTAATGGGTAATTTAAATGGGCCATCTCATAAGAGATGTGTATGATAGGCAAGCTTGAAGCCTTGCTTAAACCCTGTAGCTTTGTCTTGTCTCTGTGTGTCTCTTTGTGCTCTTGCCATATGTCTCTTGGCTACTTTTTCTGTTCTCATCTTCCACCCCATCAATTGCAGAGCTCCCTTTCTTTGTCTTCTCAGCCAGTCTCAGCTAAAGCACATTTTTTGTCAATGGGAGTCATAGATTAGGCCTTCAAACTCCATCTGACAATGAATCTTCCACACATGGAAACAGAGGAAAAAAGATTAGGTTAGGGAAAAGAGCTTTATATGTGCCTGCACATACATACACAGATTTATTCTTTCTTTTCTTATCTTTGTGTTTCTCTTTCAAACTGAAAGATCTAAAGGGTAGGAAATTTGTGATAGTGAGCTCAGAAAAGTGTATATATAAAGGATGCTAATGCCAAGCACAATTACTGCATGCCCATGGTTTAATAATCCTCATTAGGGCCGGAAAAACAAACATATTATGCCTTAAACTGTAAGAAAGTCTTTTAATGGAATTTGAGGAATTAAAACATGGGACCAAGGTTTATCAGCCTGTTGCTAGGAGAGCTGCGGTCTGTGTTTGCTTAGGGAATCATCATCAATAATCCCTTAATCTAATCGCAAAATATGGAAAGCTGCTGCACCAGACTGACCCGATTGGATGCAAGAGGTAAGCAACAGAAGAGAGCAACAGGGTTACCCAATAGCAGCTGTTGAGTTATGACTGTATCCAGGAGATGTGTGTAGGCACCTTCAGAAGGCTTTGTGTCAACGAGTGGACCAAACGGACCTCAACAGACCAACCACATTGTAATATTTCCCTGGGAACTAAAGGACTTAAATCCACAAGAATGGCCATACAGAGCCAGGCCAAATGCTGCTGGAAACAATATTGATATTATTTCTGAAACTGCCCAAAAGGGAGGGGATAGGGAAGAGTAGGGGACACTCTCCCAGAATACTCTCTGGCCTCTGGCACTGTCCTGTTGAGTCCTAGAGAGCCTGTGGTGATGTCTTGGAATGGAACATCTCCTGGTGGTTTTAATTCCATGAATTTGTTTGGTTTCCTTTTGAAGTAACATAAACTCTTAATATCTGAAATATCACTTATTGAGGAGTTTCATATAACAAGAAGTTCTCCATGGAATAGCAATGGGCCCTTGTGGCCAGGAAGGCCAATGGTCTCCTGGGGGGCATAAAGAAGAGTGTGGCCAGCAGGACAAGGGAGGTTCTCCTCCCACTCTACTCTGCACTAGTGAGACCACATCTGGAGTTTTGTTTTTGGTTCTGGGTTCCCCAGTTCAAGAGGGACAGGGAAGTACTGGAGAGAGTCCAATGGAGGCTACGAGGATGAAGAAGGGACTGGAACATCTCTCTTGTGAGAAAGGGCTGAGAGCCTGGAGAAGAGAAGCCTGAGAGGGAATCTTAGGAATGTTTACAGAGATCTGCGGGGTGGGTGTCAAATAGAAGCGTCGAGGCTCTTGTCAGTGGTGCCTTGGGATAGGATGAGGGGCGATGGTCACAAACTGGAACCCAGGATGTTCCACCTCAACATGAGGAGAAACTTCTTCCCTGTGAGAGTGCCAGAGCCTGGCCCAGGCTGACCAGAGAGGTTGTGGAGTCTCCTTCTCTGGAGACTTTCCAACCCCCCTGGATCTGTTCCTGTGTGGGCTGCCCTGGGTGATCCTGCTCTGGCAGGGGAGCTGGGCTTGATCATCTCCAGAGGTCCTTTCCAACTCCTACCATTCTACGATTCTGTGATTCATTTTACAAGCTCTGTCTGTGTTTGTTTTCAATCACCATTTGTTAGTGTCGTTAGGTTATGTCTGCTTCTAGCACTGGGAGAGACAGTGAACAAACATTCCTTTTTCACTGTCTCAGACCTTCTTGCCACTTTGTGGAGATACAAGTGCAATTTCAGATGCCTTTCCAGGAGCATATGAACACAAGGAACACCAAGAATCTCCCCGAATCTTACACAATTTTGCCTTCATCTCTTTGAAATGCTTAAATAGCAAGTTTACAATCCTGACACCTAAATAAAAAACTATGTAAAAGAAAAAAAGGTACAATCATTTGAATTTACACCTGAAATAGTGTAAGCCCTGATGCGTTTGGTGTGTGGGTACCATGCCGTGGTGTTTGTGTGCCTGTGAGAGATGGGGTAACAGAGTGCAGGGGTAAATCACTACTGAACCCATTGAACAGTTGGCAGGTTTTCTTTGGGCAGCCACAACAGATCCAAAAAGAACCTCCCCAGTTTGATGCACCAGTCTATAACCATTTCTGATAATGCCTTTTTGCTGCTGAAGTCCTCTGAAGAACAGTTCTGGCAGCAAAGCTGGAGACTTCTGTTTCTTTCCACATGTTGACAGTTCAGAAGGATGAAGGTTATATTTCAAGGTGAGCACACTCACCCTGGGTCAAATCTTTCATAAATCACTGTCTAACTCTTGTATCTCCCACCCAGTGCCTAGGATGAGCATTGTGATTTACTGCTTAATTCAGAACTTGATCCAAAGTCAATTGAAGTCAGGAGGTTGACACCAAGAAGTTCAGCCCCTGAAGCTATTTAAGCAGGAGGGACTTACAAAACATGAACCTTCTGCCTCCTGCTCTTCGCTATTTTTTATTTTGATCAATGTCTCTATGTTCCCATCTCCCATCCTACCTCCCTGAGTTCTGATGTCTACCATGACTCCAAAGTCTTCAAAGCAGTCAATGTCAGAATTTTTCTTGTACCACGGAAAAGAAGATAGTCTGGCAGGAAATGCTCACAGGAGCAATGGAAACAGAGAGCAGGGGCTGCTCTCCTTTTGCTGAAGCTGACTTGAGCTGAATCTGGCCGGGGAAGATCCACCATTTCAACCTGTGTATTATACCCTGGATGTGTACATTTCCTACCCGAGTGAGGGAACACATTATAACTGCTGTCTTTAATCCCTACTTCTGCATCCTGAGAGGTGTCCATTCAATCTCAGCCTTCTTTTTCTTGTTGCTGGGATAATTCAAGGTCCATGATGTCACTGGGTGAAGCCAAACTGGTTCTCAAAGAACAGTCAGGGTGAGTATGCAGAGAGCTGTTGCTGCCATGAAAGGTGTGCTGTCCTTCTCAGTGCCTTCAGCAAGATCCTCAGCTTTCACGGGGACCACACATTTTGAAGAGGGTAATCAGCAGCCTTGATTCTTCCAGGGTAGAGTCCTGGATGGGGCTTTAGGAATCTGCTTGGACCTAATAGTCCTGGGAACCCCTGTTACACCATGATCTGTGACATTTATTTAGAAGGTGGGGTTGCTGCAGTCCCACTCACCTATGTGGGGTTCAGGATGTTTAATAAGGTCCCAGCCTCTCTCTCCTGCAAGAAATGCCAAGGTCTTGCTGTTCTACCAGGCTACCTGTTTTCCAGAAACTTGCAGAAACTTCCCAGCTGTCTTCCTTTTGGAGACCTCTGTTCAACGTGGTTGACATGGCCAATGGTTTGAGAAGTGATCTTGGGGAGAAAAAGTGAAGAAAGAGCTGAGAAGAAGATAGATGAGTACAAACACAGAGACTGGCTGGTTGTGTCAACCTCTTTTTCATGAAATCATGGAAAACATGACTACAGCAACACAAGAGTTTCCATGGGTGTTCCTCAAAGCCCGTTGCAGCAGGCAGCACAGACCCAGCTGCATGAGGGGAGGCAGGAGCAATGAGATGAAGGTGGATAATCTTCAGGTGAATCCAGCGTTGCTGCTCCCCTTGGTCAATACCTTACCAACAGCACTGCCTGCAGGAAGATGAGGCTCCACCCATTCCTGGCTGCTGCCCACCCATTAGTGGAGTGTCAATCTAGGGACAGATCTTCTCCTGCCCAATAGTGACCTCCCATGCCAATTATGGATGTGGGACCCACATCAATCACATCAGCCCCCAACATGCACACCCTGGCCCAGGGCTGCAGTGCCATGCAGGAGAGGAGCAGAGCCAGGGTAGGAACGAGCTCTGGTGGCCTCCATTCTGACCATATGGTCCCAGCACTCCCGATTCTTGTCTAACAGTGATTTTTTCCTTAAATGCAATCCTTTAAGGTGTTAAATCTAGCTTTAACTTATTTGGCTGATCCAACTTAGATCAGATTATGTTTGTATTTATTGGGATTTATGGATGTATGATTGCCTCTGAGCCCATATGGACAGCTAATTTGTCAATTAGAGCAATGCTGATCATTGTGGAGGCATGGCATAGGCTGTTAAGCACCATTATCGGTTTCAACCAGGTCTGACCTTGAGACACACATTTATTTTGCCTGACAACCTTTTATTCTCACTGCCGGATTACAGATATGTAAATTGGGCTAAACCCTTGAATATTCATCTTAGGTACGTCAAAAAAAAAATTAAAAAAAAATCAGAACTTGTTGGAGCTGAAGTATATAACAAGGAGAGCTGTTGAGCTGCACGCAGAGACTGGGACCTGCTTAGACCTTGCTTTGTATTGTACTTGTGGCAGTGGTAGATTTGGGGCCAGGTAGTGCCCTGGGAGCCTAATTAAAACCAGTGGCTGTTTTCCAAGCAGAGAGAGGGCAACTCTGATTGCTAATTAAAGGCCATTATTCCTCTTTCATGGTAGCTTTATCAATGGCAGTTTTCCCCTAAACCAGAGGCAAAGAGTGTTAGCTGGTGATTTTAGTACCTGGCAGAAACAGTCAGTTCCTCTGTGCTGGCACCATCCCAGTGACCAGTAGGAAAGCTGGGACAGCCCTGGCATTTGCCCAGGCCTGAGTGGGTGGGTTGAGATGGTGACTGGCATGTTAGAAGGCTGGGTGAGAAGCAAAGAAGCTTCCCGGTATGAAGTCAGCCTTGCTCTTCTCCTGTCCCACCAGTTCAGATAGACCATGGTGAGCTGAGCTGTGTGAAAACAGGAGTGTCAGATGTGTTTGGGCCCGCTGATCTCTGCAGGTTAATTGAGTGCTCAGGGATTTGTTTCCTCTAACTAGAAATGGGGTGTCCAGGCACCTCCCATGACCAAGGCATAGGGTATCTAGTGCTGATGATGTCTGAAAGAAGAAGGGTGAATCATCATCTGCAGATGCTGATCTCCTCACCCAATCCAGACAGAACTTGCTGGCTTGAATGAAATGCCTAAACTTTAAACAGCTATCGTCAAGTGAGGCGAATGCTACTGTGGTATGGGATGCAAAAGTGGGCCTGCAGAGGGGAACTAAATGCTGCTTAACCAGCTTCTTCGCCTTCCTCTCAGGGTCCCGTGACCACATTAGTCAGATACTTCATAAATCATCTGTCTGAAACAGCAATTGTTCCATACATGCCTCAGTGATTCTGCACTCGTCACCTTGACCCTGGTATTTTACAGAGAACAAAAAATTACACCCGCACCTGTTAAAGGACAAGACTAAGCACTAAGAAGGACTGTTTCAGTAATATGCCCCCAGACTTACTGGTTGTAAGGGACTTTATCATGCAGGTGATTTAGAGGACTAAATCTGTCAATCTGCCATCAATGCTGAATTATTTTTATTGCAATCATCAAGTCTAGAATCTAAATCAAGAGAGATTTTATTTGTTGTGGTGGTTTTTTTTCTCTAAGAAAGTACAGATTTGGAGGGACCTGAGCAGTAGGAAATTGTACCAGTTTTGCCAAACGGCTTAATAAATTGCAAAAAGGGGAAGAGAGGAACATTTCACATCAACCATTCACAACTGGCCATTGTTCCCAATAAATCCCTTTTGTTTCTTTCAGCCAGAGAAAGGGAAATGTCATTGATGCTAATTTGCCTGGAGAGGCCCATTGGCCAGAGTCCCACAGCATGAACACCTTGAGGGGAAAAATATCCCACAGTGGTAAAATTTGACTCGGAAGAAAACAAGCGTGAAAAAAATTAACTCTTTAGAGCAAATAATGTGGTGGCTTGTTTACCAAATGGGATGTGTAAACCCATTACATAAAATGCCTTGCGTCGCCCATATGCTTTCTAACCTAATCAGCTTTGAATCCTGCTAAATCCCAGATTGAGATAGCAAATGAACAGCTCAGCTCCCTGGAAGAAAGGCAGCCGCTTGCTGTTGGGTATTAAAAAGAGGCAAAGGTCAAATATTCCCCTGTGGGTCACCCAAAAGAGAGATCATGCCGATAACACCTATGCTTTTGCGTGCTAAGTATTACTGGAAGTGAAGTTGATGGCAGACACAACTAAAGGGCAAACCTTCAGATTAAAACTCACGTGATGGCTTTGTACAGGATGGAACATCACATCTTAAAAGAAGATTTTTGGGTATTTACAAATCAGAGATGGAAATGCTGTTGAATAGCGTGCCAAACCACAGGTCTTTGGCTCCCATCAGCTTTCTGCTGGGCTTCACTTTGGGTGCTCATTCCACTGGTCAGCTCCAGGTACAAGCCACAAGCCCCTCGCCAGAGGATGTGTGTTTGTGAGGAAGACCATCACGATTCTGGAAAGGAGATGGGGTGGCTCAGGCAGTGTCAGATGGGCTGTCCTAGGAGAGTTCTCCTGGGGCAAGTGCAAGCCAGCAGTGGGTTCGGTGACAGTGTGATTGTTTGGGTGAACATTTTAATAACTTGCTGTATTTTGTTGTTTCTGTGATAGTTCCACTGAAGTTAAGCCAAACCTGACCTCCAAATGTGTTTTTTTCAAATAGTATTTGCCCTTCCCATAGGCTTTATATTGGGTGAGCAAGAGTGGGGTTTGGGGCTATCTGGCAGTGCAAGAAACTCTTCCTGGTGTTGTTACATGGGTTACTAATGAAGCGGGTGCAGAAGAAAAGATAAATTGGGCTAGTCCTCCAAGGAGTGGACAAGAGAGGCACTGGGACACTCACCAGCTGGTTTAACACCCATGGAAAATAATACTGTGTGTCCTATTCAGTCCGGTAGAAGAACGTCTGGGGTTCTCTCCTTTCTAGTCCACGCTTTGTCCCCCTCACAAACGTATTTGTCAGGAGTTGAGCACATTTGATCTGAAATTTGTGTGTCAAATAACTTTTTATAAAAGCTATTTCCACCCCAAGATGGCTCCTTTGAATCCTCCCCTCTCTTATTTTGGTTTTTCCTTTTCAAATCCCAAATACTTCCCCCAACCTTTTTTTTTTATTATTTTATTTGATTTTCATTCTTATAGTAAAAACCTTTGCTTCTTCGTCAGCTGTCAGTTGCTTAAAAAAATGCAAGTGTAAGCACGGAGTTTTCAGTAACTGCAAAAATTGATCAGTCAACCATTTTCACAGAGGATGGATCTATGCTTTTCCATAAGGTTGTCATATTTATACCGACACGGGTTCTTTAGGTCTTTCCATGAACGTTTGTATCGATCTGTGCCTACAGTCAACAGGCTGCTTGCCAGAAGTTAATGACCAGTCTAGCTAAGATGCCATCTCATATTTGTTGTCCTATTGTCCAATGTTTATCAAACCATATAAAGCTTCAGTGTTGGAAGGAGCTGAGCACAGGATTTCTTCTTGAGCACCGAGCTATTAGGTGTCCAGCTCTGCCTTGGCTTATTTCCTCCAGATCAACTGAGCAAGAGCACCTCAGCTATGCTAAGTTTGGGGTTCTCCACTTCAGCCAGATGGGCTAAACCCACCCCTGATGTGTCTGCACACAGTGGATGAGGAGCATGTGTGGAGATGGGACTGGAATCCAACTCCCAGGTTTGCTGATGGTTTGGGGTTTTAGGGAAAGCCCAAATACCTTCCCAGGAAACAGATCTGGTAGCAGACAGCTTTTTAATATAGCAGGCAAAAGCTGAACAAAGCCCCATGGTTAGAAGATGAAGCAAATGTATTTCGAGCAGAAATGACGGACAGACTTTTAGGAAGGAGGAGGATTAACCACTAAGGAACCTTTCCAAAGGAGCTTAGGTTCTCCACCTTTCCCTTCTTGGTGCTACAAGCCTTTCTGTTTGCCCAGACCCATACCACGAGGATCCTGGAAAAACAGGTTGGAACAGGACTTTGTGGAAGAATGAACTAATTTTTGAACTGCTGTTAGGTCATCCTTCCACATCATGGCTCTGCGCAAGAAACCTTTCCACTTGTTCCTCCTTCCCCACAGGTCACAGCACTGGGGCTCAGAGAGGCTGGATGCAAAAACAGAGCTGCCAGGTTCAGATTGTTGCTATTCCTAAGCTTTGCATCAGAAATACACCTTTGATTTTATGTTTTCAAATAATGTTATTATAGTGGAACCGATGGGGGAAAAAAAAAAGAAAGAAAGAAAAAGGGTAAATTTTGAATGAGCAATTAAAAAAGCTCATTAAAAAAAAAAAATAATCAAAGTTTCAAGGAGAAGAGGAAATCAGAAAATTTTTGTGGTTTGAACCAATACTGAAGATCAGAATTTTTTGCTTTCTTTATTTTTTTATTTTAACATTCTAAGGAAGCTTCAAATTTGGATGAAAAGGAAGGAGGTGAAAAGCAATTTTTGACATTTCACTTTTTGAAGCTTTTCAATAGAATGAGATAAAATGGAGAATAAAAGATGGCTGAAAGAAAGGCAGCCCACCAAACTCTGTAGCTGCTTTTATATATATAAAATCAAACTCAGAGTGTTTAGTAGCTTGTGTTAAGGTATTTCTTTTTTAATTGGTGGTGCTGTGAAACTTACTCCATTTGTCTAATGGATTTTTAGTTTAGGGAAGGTCTGTTTTTTAACTTTCCTAAAATCATCTCATAAACAAGGTGAGGACATGAAGACAATAAATTTAAAAGCAAGAGAAGATTTAGTTAGGACACCTAATTAGGATTTCTAATCAGGAGTCATCAAGACCTATAATTAGCAGGGTTGTTCAGACTCATTGCTTTCTCTTTAATGGCCATAGGACATCCAAATGGTTTTAAATTATGTACCATGGGCTCCTAATCAGTTTATTGAACATCATAAATTGTTAAAAGGAGTTAATAGCTTGTGTTTCTTGATAGAAAGTGCTCGTACTGGAGGCAGAGAACTCATCAAAAGAACCTCGTTAACGAGGGGAGGAGGGAGATTGCGTCTCAGTGTCTCATTTTGTTTTAGTAATTAGCTTTTACTGGATTATCCGATCCAAATCTTTATTCAGTTTACTCTGTCAAATCTAGTTTGCATTTTAAATGGAAAATTGACACGGGGAACAATTTGTCTCCTGACTGGGTTAACGGGTCCGGCTGGCGGGAGGCACTGGTGGAGAGTGGGGGTTATCACGAGAGCCTGTCAGGGGGGGGGACCAGACCCTGGGGGCCTTCCCCAGCAGTTGATGTCCTCCAGCCTTCACCCTCAGCTTCTGCCCCAGCAGCCCAAGAGCAGCCGCGTGTGAAATTGCCCCGAGCCCGTCCTGGTGAGCAGTCAGGGACCAGCAGCACAGGGAGCACGCCAGTGTAAACTCATCGTTTGGGAGCAGACCAGCTGGTTCTGAGCAGGTTTTTGTCTCTGCTGGCAGCCAGTGCAAACTGATTTAGCAGAAGTTACGAGACAGCTCCCAATGGAGAATCACCCAAAATTCTCCCTATGGGAAGAGTAGTTCTTAGATTAACACAAGGTCCCTGGCGTGAAGTAGGTATGTGGGTAGTAACATCCACCTTATCTGCTGTGACAAGATGCATTAAATTGTGGAGATCCCTGCTGGTTTTACTGGCTGCCGTTGTAGATTCTGTGCATGTGGTTTTGTCTGACATGAGATTTAAGGATTCGGTGCAAAACACTAACTTCTGAAAACGCTCATTGTAAGGGTGCTACTGTGAGTCTAGCCCGGTTGATTCAGCACCAAGGTATGAATCTTCCCTACAGTGCAATGAAAAGAGCTGAGCAGAAGCTCCAGATCTCAAAGTAAAACCTCCCATTGCTACTCCATTGCACACTTCATCACATACCAGTGGTCCCAGCTATTAACTGGTTGACTAAAGGCTGTAGGGACAACCACAGTGTATTTCAGTTTTCGGGAGTCCATTCCCAGGACTCTGATGGGTTTTGCTTTTCTCTTTTGAGTGACACTTTTATGACGTATCAGAAACCAGTGACCAACTTCCCATAGCTGATAGAAAGTCAATTCCTACCCATTTCCCAGGGTGGCTGGTGCTGAAATGACCAAAATGTGTTTGGTGTTGGAGACTCATAGATCTGAAGGCCCTGCACTGAAGTTTTTCTTTCCCTGCACTGGGTTTTTTCCTGATTTCTGTGAACCCTGAGCTGCCAGATCCAAGCCTGTGGTGCGACGCTTTCTGGATTTAAGTTTTTCAGATTGTCACACGTATTTATTTTGAGTGACATCTTTATAATTGATTGCATGTGAGGCCAGGGCCATACTTTGAGGTAGAAGGACAAAAATCATTTATTCTTTATCAAAATACCCGTGATGGACAGCACCTTGCATATTTCTGTGCAGATGCTGCCAGATGTTCCCCGCGTTACAGAACTGTCCCAGCCCATCTGGGATGTCTGGTTGCTGGGGGTTTTATGACTCCTGTGATAGGTGCTGGTGTACATCACCCTGGAGCAAGTTCCTCTATCCTTTATCCCTGTTTGTGTCTGAGCACTGAAATATTGTGGGAGCAAATCAGACCCAAGATACATTTCCATATGGGTTTAGGCATGGCCAGTTGCTGAAATTATTCCACCGCTTCAGTGCAAATTAATTGAGTTTCCCTCTCTTGATTATTAATGTTATTAGTTAACAATAATGTTATCACTTGTATTGGATGGGTCTGCAACTGGAGGAATGAGGTCCTCTGACTCCAGCGGATGAAAGAGATGCCCAAAGCCCCTGGTCCTGAACTGAATGGGGATTCTTTCAGTGCCACTTCATGGAGCAGCAGCAGCAGCCACCTGGGGACTTGGTGTCTCAGCCCCAGTGAGGACTCAGTGACATAGCCAAAGTCAGCTCCCCAGCTGGGAGAGGAGAGGAAAAAGGAAAGGAAAGGAAAGGAAAGGAAAGGAAAGGAAAGGAAAGGAAAGGAAAGGAAAGGAAAGGAAAGGAA
>WTSP01003442.1:6153-18610 GCA_025331215.1 Actenoides lindsayi
CCTCTCCTCCCCTCCCCTCCAGCAGCCCTGCCCTTGGTACAAGTCAGAGGGCTGTAGGTCAGACCCAGTCGGTTGTATGGCAAACGCCCCGGAGCTCCCTCCATACCCCCAGTTCATCTCTCTGCTATTACAGAGGCTGTGGCTTTTACAAAGGGCACAACATTCATTTTAACAGTTTCCACTGGCCCTGAAGTTGACTCAGCAAAGACAAAATGTGCCGTCAATAGCCCTTCTATTGATCTGTTTGACAAAGGATAAACTGGTGCAAATTTTAGGGATGGAAAGCAAAAAAGAAATTGCTTATGATGGAAATAGACTCTGTGGTCTGTCTGGACACTTACTGTCTTCATGCAACAATAAATATCTGTGGTTAAAAATATAAGAATCAGTAAGATTACAAAAGGCCCCAGTCTTGCAGCTCTCAGACAACCAACAGTTTCAGCTAGATTAAAAAAATTCCTCCCATTTATATTTGCAGAGGATTTCTGTATCTGTGTGAACAGCAAGAAAGAAAGGACATAGAGCTACAGTAGCCAAACACGGTGGTGGGACCAATAACGATTCAGAGCAGGCACTGAATCTGCAGAGCATCGCATCCATCTGCTCTCCATAGTCTGCACTGCTTTAGGAGAAGCCAGGGCAAGAGAAATCCCAGAGCAGCTCCACTCTTTGTTATTTTCTGCCTTCCTCTCCGCGGTCCGGCAGCGCTGGGGCTGCACGGCCGAGCCAGAGGCGGCCGGGACCCCACCGGGTGCTTCGCCGCTGGAGCTGCGACACCGTGACCCAGCCGCTGCTTGGCCTGCCTGGGACGGGAGGTCACTCCTGGACAAAGCAGCAGTAACTGAAACCTCCCTTCAGCGTGACAACGGAACACACCTTCCTACGGCACGGACTGCTGCGGGCTGCCCGTGCCGGTCTCTCAGCGAGCTGCACGCGCCGATGGAGCGCAGGCCAGTCCGGAGCATCCCACACTCAAGGCACCCAACAGTTAACGTGCTGCTGACTATGGCTGCAATATACGTGTCTGATAAAAAGCTCAGAAGTCTGACCATTGTTTTCTATAAAAACAATTACTCAAGCATTTTCCAGTAACAAGGTATTTCACAGCTCTGTAACAAGTAAATGCCTTGCCTTAGCCATTTATCATCATCCTATGCTTAAAATGTTCCATATAGCTATTAAAATTATATCATAGGATAAGCAGATCTTTTTAGGAGCTTAATAGTTCTTGATCGTAGCAAACTAAGAGTTCAACCAGTGCATAATACTTTCTCCAGCACTTTCCAGTATCAGACAGAAAGAAGCAGTGTCCAAACTGACAAAGCAATGGCCATGACTGGAATAAACTTCCTGCAGGGGACGGTTTCTCTTCCCCAGCCAGCGGGAAACAACTATTTCCAGCGCTTCAAGAAAGCCCTCGGGTTTAGAGTGCTCTCGCCCTGGGCTCCGAGGCAGCGACGGAGAGGTTTTCACAGGAACACAGACCGCAGGCGCGTGGAGCGCTTTAAGAAATGCCGACCCCTCGTGCGGTGTCCAGAAGCGCAGGCAGGAATGTGGGGAGCGAGGCTGACGTGTGCGTTAGCACATGAGGAGCTGCTCCCCTTTTCAGGCTGCGTGGCGGGTGAAGCCGAAGCGTGCCGGCTCCTGGGCAGCCCGACCAGCCCCGCCATGCGACGCCGCGGTCCCTCCGCTCACCGGGTCACGGCCCTGGCCAAGCCTCTCCTAACAGCCTGGTCTCCTACCAAAGCTGCTGTTATTTTGCTTAAATACTTCTAAATAGGAAATAACATGGATTTTAGGTTTAATTATGCATGAGCTCAACTACAACAGTGCAATGGAGAGACAACAGCAATTTGAGTAAGACAGGATTTACTTTAGATTTCCTCTATGCTAAAAACGTAGATATTTGCAGTCAAAGCACAGGCTATATTATTTGCCCTCTACCATCTGTCTCTAGCCTTCCACTCTTTTCCCTCTACTGCCTCATCAAAATAAGTCGGTATCTCTTCTTGGGCCAAAACCAAGTAGAAGATTCTTTAATTGCAGTGCAAACCCACAAACAGCATTAAAGTCCAAGTTGTGCATGCAAAAGTCAAATCTGAACTGGCCAACCTAGCTACTCCTGTGCAGCAATCTTATCTACAACAAAACATCCTTGTTTCTACAGGAAACTCACCAAAAAAAACCCAGACACCAGTCCCACCACCCCCTTCCCACTCCAGTGTGCCTTACTCCAGGCAAGGGCAGCCAGCACATGATGTTTCTTTGGAGGATCTTGTTTGCCTTTTCTTTCCCAAGGAGAAAAAGCTGAATTAGAGGTTAGTCCCTCCCTGAAAAAACAAGTAGTAGGGCAGCCCATATAGACTGTAATTCATCTTCATGTTTTATCATCGGTGAGGTGAGATTTTCATTTTCATTAGAAGAATGTAGATACAAACCAGCTGTATCTCCCTTCTCTCAAAAGCACCAAAGAGGAATGATAAACATCCCCCCTCCCGGGGGTGATGTAGGCAGCACCCACCACCAGCAGTGCCCCACCGCACCCGAGCGCCCGGCGCAGCCTTAGGGCCCCGAGACCCCAAGCTGTGCAGATCCGCACACGCAAAGCGGCAACGCTGCGGTTCTAACAGGCTGTGAGATGCAGATACATGTATTATACGTACTACAAAATATTTCCACTGATTTATTTATAAAGGCCTTTCTTCTCAAAGAAGCACTTGGCAAGCTGGATCATTAAAATATAAACGGCAGCTGCCTGTGTGTCCCTGGACGGCTCAGATCCCGAGCTCAGGAGGGGAGCTGCGGAACGGCAGCGCCGAGGGAAGCTGCAAGGGCAAGGGATGGGGAGCAGTGTAATTAATGGCAACGGAAACCGGGCTCCGGCGGCCACGCTCGCAGCGCGACCCTTCAGAAGAGACACAGTTTTGCGCTTGGGACGTGCCTGTTGCATCCTCCGCACGCTGCCGTGGGGAGAGGGGTCTGCCCGCAGCACGGGGTCTGCCAGCATCATGGGGTCTGCCCGCAGCACGAGATCTGCCCGCAGCACGGGGTCTGCCCGCAGCACGGGGAGCACCCCCCTGCCTTCCCACTGCCGCTGTGCTCCCACTGCCTTGGCAGAGCAGGGCCTGGCTGCATCAACACCCCCAAATCAGCAAATATCTGTATTCAGGGATTCTGGAAGCAAGGTGACTTCACTGCTTGCTTGCTCCTGCCTTCTTTCCTGCCAGCCATCCGCTCTGCTTCCTTCCTGCCCCCCAGGAACGTGCAGTCATCAGGGGGCAATGGACAAGTGTCCACCAGCTCTGCCTGCACCAGCTGGGCGCTGGGAATAGGTGGGATCTACATCTGCTTGGGACAGAGCCTGGGCAGTGTGGAAGCTATGGAAACCACGGCAAGCGGGAACATCATGTAGGGAAGACTGGAAATGAGTGGAATGGGGAAAAAGCCAGGATGTGACCCTGAGAAAGCTCTTGCTGGACATGTGGCTGTTCCCAGGGCAGATCGCAAACCAGAGTAAACCCTTTGTGGGGGAGTATGGGGATGTACCTGGATGATCCATAAGGATACTCATAGGCTCCTTATAGCCACTCAAATTGAGTTAATCTGATCATAAACCAATGATTAGAATGAACACTGAAAGGTTCACCCAGCCATTTTTCATTGGACATACTCAGAAGACATTTTAGAAGGTGAAGAGAAGGAATTGCATGGAGTCGTCCAAAGAAAGTGCATCTCAGGGGTGGGTCACACCGCAGAGGATACCAGACAGAAAGGCTACTAAAACCAGAGAGATCCCAGCAGAACTGCCACCTCTGCTCTCCTGGAGGGGGTCCAAGTGGCTGACGGTGCGGTACCACATGCCAAAGCAAAGCCTGCTCTCCATGATAGAAGGCTGCTGCTCTTTGGAAAAACACATAACCAGCACCACTGGGTTTAGCAAGCGAGAACTTGAGAGGAGGCAAAATCACTTTGGCTACTACTTACAGATTGGGTTTGGACTTGGGTTACAAACTGTCTGGAAGAGATCAGGAAACCAAATATTTCCCTTTGATGTAGAGCACAAATCTCTCTGGAGTTTCTTTTTGAAAGGAAAAAGGTCTTTTCCTTTTATGCCTTAGGCAAAGGAGACATAATGTCCTTCACACTTTCTAACCACCTCTTAAAACTCTTACACAACACAATGTCAGACATAACCAAGATCTTGCATTTGAACTAATTAAATCAGGGATGCAATGGAAAGAACGGGTTTCATCTTGCTTGAGTTCTTCTCCCATTCCAGCAACTAAGCTGCCACCTTCAGGCACCTACTTTTTTTGAAAGGAAAATGAAGTAAACACACACTGTAAAAGAACAGAATGGAAATCTGTATCCAAAGGTGTCCTGCAAAAGGAGGTAAGACCCTGTGCTTTGCCAGATGACACAATCATCATCATCTTAGGACCAGGAAATTTCTGCAAGAATCAACAAAAGACTGCCACAAATCCTTCCACATGGATGGATAAAGCCACATGCAGCTGCTTTCATACCACTCAAAGACCTTGACATAGGTCCATGTACTGTCACTCTCCTAGAGCACTATGTAACCCGTCAGGAAACACAAACTCATGTAACCCCAGTTTCTTCTGCTTCATAGGCACTTCTCAGCAGACAACTCTCAGATGAACGAAGCCCTCATCCCACCTGAAGGACATTATCACATGCGTAGCAATGCCAGAAAACCAAACACCTCCTATTCTGAAGACCCACTGAATTCTTGGTTAAAAGGAGCTATCGCTCTTCTCTTTTCCAACAGGTGATCAGCTTGAAGTTACTAAGAAATGGCTGGGTTTTGGTGGTTTTTTTTTTAAATAAAACCAGGCAGACTGGTGTCCAGCTCTTTGATAGCAAAGAAAGGACACCAGGAACTCAGCCAGGTCACAGAGCAAAAATGACCCTGGGCTCTCCAGTGCTCCCTGTCAGCTCATGTGAGTTTACTGGGCATCTGGCAGCAGAGCACTGCAGTGCTCTTCCCCTCGCAGGGACTTCATGCAAAAGAGCAACAGCTGAAAGAAAAAGATGGTTTTGACAAGAAAAAGCACAAAAGCTGGTTAGGATACCTGGGCCAGGAAGAAAAGCAAGGGCAGAGCTGAGGGCCCTGGTAACACGCATGAGGTAACTCCTGTTAGCAAATGCCAATGAGGGAAAGCAAAACAGTCCCCTCCGCAGCAACAGCAGGGGTAATACTGCTCCAAAACCTTTTCAGTCCTGTGATACAGTCCTGTTTGTTCTACCAAGCTCCCAGAGACCTGACAAACTAAAAACGGCTTTATAAAGTGTGTTTTCAGTGTGGAAATGTATGCTTGGTCCATACAACTGGATCCCTGTGCATAACACGAGTGAGATTAGTGAGTTAAGATCAGAGAAGTTCTTCTGCAAGGCGTGTGTGATCTCTCTAGGCTGCCGAGGAGAAGGAAGGGAAAAAGACACAGTGCAATGAAACAGAGCAAGCAACAACAGCTGCAAACCTGTTGCAAAGTGGTTGCCGTCCCCATAGCACTGGGAGAGCCGCAGCGTGAGCGTGGCTGCCTCGCCAGATCCCACTCGCACCCCACAAAACATTCCTCACCGCTGTGGCCCAGCTTGCTGGAAAGGATGATGTGGGAGGGGAGCAGTACCCCAGGCAGAGATGGCAGCAGGCAGCCCAACCCCGACCACCACCACGATGTCAGATCTGCAGTGGATGGCACCAACTTCTCCCTCTTCTTCAAAAACAGTCGTTACACTTCACAGTGCTCTGTGACAGGCACGCTCCGGAGGGGACCCTATTGTCTTTTTTAGCTGCAGAGGTAGCCCACCTTCTTTAGGAACTAGAACTCTCTCGAGCACATTTATCCAGAAATGTTGCTGAAGTTCCTCTTCTAACAGCTGCCTTCACAGCTCCACATGCAAAACAGTAGGCTGGAGTTACCCGTTCATCTCACGGAAGAGGATTAGATTGATGTCACGTAGTTTGAATAGCAATTGTAACAGGAGCTAGGAAGCTGTTCATGGTGATAAAAATGGTTATAAACAATTCTAGTATGATGCATGATTTGTTATGACACTGAATAATGTATTAAATACTGCACTGCCTAAATTCCACCAGAGAGGACTATATTCAGATTTAGGGAATTTGCTTCACACCAGAGGTTTGCCTGACCCATAATATCTTAATTTAAAAATATGGATACAGCCAGTTACCCGCAAATGGTTTTGCCAGCAAGGTCAATGCAGTGTGATGCTTTATTTGAATCCTGCACGATTAAAAAACAAATCTTGGGCAAGCTACCAGGAGGTCATGGTCCTGTAAGCACGAGGCAATCTCAAAGTGTCAAAATGGATCTGGGAAGTAGTGCTAAAGCTGGATGAAAGAACTCACACTGCCCAAACCACAGTGGGTCATATCCAGCGATGGATGGAGCAGCTTCAACATCTGCCTCCAACACCAACACTCTTCATAACGCCGCTTTCTGGGAAACAAATATTCCAGCAACCCAACCAAATATCCATTTTCTATGGGTATTTTTAAACTTTAATGCACCTTTGGCAAACAGTTATTTTTTACAATGCCTCCTACTATTTTTCTGGCGTAAAGATGATGGAAAGATGGTGGTTTATTTTTGCTGCTGCTTGACAGCTAATCAAATTTGATATTTATATTGTACTGGGATAATGAAATGTCAAAATGGATATTATAAAAACATTTCTGAAGATAGTAATTTAACCTTCAGCAATTCAATTTCATTCAGTGGTGTCTACACAGTCGCAAATAATTGTATTTTATATCCTCACAACCTGATGGCAGAAATAGACCCCTCCCCTCTCAGACTGCTGCGTCTGGAGTGCCACTTGGTGGCCAAATATAAACACCCTTGTTGTCACAGACACCTACCCAACACCGGGCACGTGCTCCCCGAGAGTCCACAGTTTGGGACACGCTGGATTTGGAAACGATCGTTCTGTAGTTGCTTGGATGACAGCCTAACATACCAAGAAACGTTTTTATTCCTCATATAAACTCTGGCCATGGGACTCTGGTGACAGTCAACATGCCCCTGGTGAACAGGAGAACCTCTAAAAGCTGAATCTCTCATCTCTCATGGCAAAAAAAAGCATCTCCAGAGCCAAGCTGTAACAAACATCCCCTGTGCACCAAGCACAGAGAGGGATCTGCAACCCATCCTTACCAAAGGGGAGCTTTGGATCGTGTAGCTCTGGGGAGCTTGTACTTATTTATTTATTTATTTATCTATGTTAGCCTAAACAACCAGTTTGCTCCCACGTGCCAATATGTCCATTTTCAACAGACAAGGAATCAAAACCTAAGATGAGGCGGGCAAACCACAGCTTGTAAAGGTGGGAGCATCTCACCATGGTACCACTTGTGCACTGCCATCGTGGGACAGTTAACTAACTGTTATTTACTCGCAGTACTTCGTAACTCCAAGCCAGAGCTGAACTTGCGTCGCTCTGATATGGCCAGTCTTGAGGGCAAAGCACAATCAGGAAAGCTCTGCTTCCTCTTGCTCAGCTGCCTCCCAGACAGCGAGGTGCAACGGGGGTTGTGTTCCCAGCTGCTCCTGCACGGGAGCGGCAGCAGCCGCGGGCGACACCGCTCCCGGTCGGCACGGGCACCACGCGGCAGGGGGGTGGTAAAGGAGAAGGTGGAGAAAATTAGTTTACCAATGACCCACATCTTTGTTCATTCAGAGAATATGGAAAACTGCAAGTAACACTACAAAAAATGGAGAACTTCCTTACAATCACCCGAGTTAGTCGCTCTGTTCCTTCTCCTCTTGGAGAGTACAATGTATGGGAATGGAGAACAGAAGTGAGCATCTTGCATGAAGAGTCTTAATTACAGAAATAAAATTTTATTATATCAAGGAATGTCCAACATCCATTACTATTTGTATTTTTATTACGAGCCTTCAAAATTGCAGCCCAGCCTCCCAGAAGCTTTTTACCTCTTGTTTTCTTTCAAGGGTAAATGGCTCATCACAACATTCCACAAATCTAATCAGAGTGTATTTTAATGATAAATATTACTTTCTGAATAAATTCCAATCAGATCAGATCAGCTGAATAATCAGCCTTCCTCAATAACCCATCCACATCAAAGAGATGAAATAATACTACCTTGTTATGACTCAATCTCAGACCATAAACAACTGTCAAATACAAGGCAAGGCAAGAAAAGACAATGAATCCTTAATTCAACAAGACATTAACTCATCCTGCATCAATCCACTCCACCGGGCAAGCCTCCTGCCCTGACATGACTAATACATGAGCATCAATCTAAAGGAAGAAGAAACTGCCTGTAATGCCAGAAGTTGTGCATGGGAGACTCGTGCCCAGGCGGGAGGACCTCGGAGGTGTGGGGCCTCCTGGAAGGCATGTTGACACTGCTCCCTTCAGCTGAGCCTGGGACGCTGGAAATACTGGCAGTGATACAAAGTACGGTCACCACAACTGTGCCTGCCCTGTGGCAGCAGAGAGGTCTTTCTTTTTAAAAAGTGAAAACTGAAAAAAACAAAGCAATGAGGTAAAGTCATCAGACAAAACCCACATGATTTTTGTAAGAAATCTGGCATCTTACTACTCCCCACAACTTCATCATATGAGGGGCCACAAGAAACAGCTCTGGAAGGCAGAAAGCTCTTTGTGGCACCATTTTCTTCAACCAGAAGCAAACGGTGACGGTGCACTGGAAACACTCTTCTGGAGAGGACGTGCCAGCAGAGCCCCAAAAGATGCCAACACCTGCACTGAGTCAGCCTCAAAGCCAGCCTCTGGTTTTGCCCTCAAAACCATTATATTCTAAGTACCTTCAGATCCCTGCGTCCTAATAAAGCACGTGGTCTGACCACTGAAGATCCGCAGGCAGCTGCATCCCGTCCTATTCGGCACTTGAAGCAAACGGGAGCTGCCTTGCTGTGAGCAGGGGAGCGGCTCCCCTGCCAAGTGACCGGTGCCGCTGCGCGTTCCGGGGAGGATGAAGACCACCCGGTTTCATGGTTGCCGTGCGGCCAGAAGCCCGTGCCAAACCGGGCGAGCGCCTGCCGAGCAGCAGTGAGCTGAGCTGGCTGAGCTTGCCAGCTCCTCACGCTTTTCATACAACCTCAGCGAAGTGCTTAAGCACGTGAACCTACCACATGCTCCTTGTATAATAGGAAACATTTACTTTTGTGAACGATTATAAACAGAAAGCTCTCGAAAGAGCTTACTCTCCAACAGGACCCCTTCAATATTTACATTCCGCGGGCTGACGTGCAGCATGGAGTGTTTCCTGCTGAGGCCGCGCGAGCCCGAGAGCTCACACACAGCACACGGCCGCACGACATCCGTCAGGGCTCAGCTTTGGCAAGCAGGCTGCCACGGTCCGGCTTCTGCCTAAACTGCCCCTCCAGTTCATTGCAAAGCAGCCACCTGTGGTTTTCTGCTCCCAGGACACAGCTCAGTGACCATCTCTAATGCTTCAGCGCAGCCCCGACCAGGGGCGAGCAGAAAATCTGCCCTCGGCATCACGTCCTTCCTGAATCAGCAGAAATAATTCACTGCACCGGAGAGATCTAAAGGGATTTTTGGTTTCTTTTTTTACTTATTCTCTAGGAACCAAAGCTGGCTGTCAAAAGAAGCTGCTAATACAACCCTTCCTCCCCTTCTAAATGCAATTCTTAACTCGGTAAGCAAGAAACCTAAGATGAGTGAAAATGGGGAAGAACTGAAATAGGGACACTTGAGTCGCTTCTGTGACTTGCCTGTGACAAGCTTTTACTGATTGTGAAAGTGCACAATGCCCATTCACCAGCCCGTTTTTCAGCTTTCCATTTAGAGAAAGAAGCAGGCATTTACCAAAAGCAAACAAAAATCCTGAAAATTCCCAATAGGTGGTTCCTGTTCCGAGACAGCTCTAGTTTATCATCTTTTTTCTTTATGGCTATTTAATGACTCACATCATACGACTCATTCCCCATTCCTAATGTCTGCTGCTGAAGTCTCCTCTAGAGAGATAGCACTTGGATGCCTGAGGGAAAGTCAGAGAGAAAGATAACTACAAAAAAACCCCTCACAGGAGTCATCATTTCTGAAGTCTGCATTGAAACAGATAAAATTTCCCTTGCCGAGATTAGCTCATATGGTACAATAAATCGGGAGATGGACAGATCTCTTTACACGGGATGATAGGATGAATCTTTCCTTCAGATATATATGCAGACATACATGAAATAGCTTCTTTGAAACCAGCTGAATTACTTTGGATTCACGGCCAGAAATCTAACGTCTCAAATGAGCCTGCTCTGTGACTTGGCAGCTAGAGAATCCAGCTATGTCAGGGAGAAGGTGCATCTTCTTTGGGGATAAGATCAAGAACTGCAGGCAGAAAACACCAAAATGAGATGCTATCATAGCATAAAGACCCATTAGTTGTTTACTAACTGAATGCACGATAACCTGTTAAACTAAAGCTGTAACTGTCACAACTGGTCCCCTCCCTATTTCATCACTGCAGGTTATTTGATTTTCCTTGGCTAATTATGAGCCATACTGTAATTACTGACCAAAGCTGCCATTAAGCCCAGCTCTTCACTTCCATACGTTCCCTAAAGAATGCACAGCAGTCCTAAACATTATGGTATGGGCTGGTTTCTATCACAGCAATGAATATGGTTGCCTCCTGTTCTCAAAACTTTAAGTAATCAATCTTTGTTTCCACAAACCGTGTGCTAGGTCTCTGATGGTCAACAGCCCTGACTGCACCCGTAAGTGAAGGTGTTTTATAAGATATATAAAATTGGAAATCAGAGATCTAGCGTGTGCAGATCAATAAAACCCACATCACTTCACAACTAGGCTTGCAGAGATTCCTCAGGGATTTTCCTGGAGAGCTATGGCTAAGAACTTAAAACCTGATGATATTGTAAAACCAATACTAAGGCATTTTCCAAGTGGACAGATGGCTTAATTTACCCCACGACATTGCTATGACTCAGTACAACATACATTTTAGCTCAATAATAACAGAAGCTCTTTTTGAAATAACCTGACTCACGCTCATTGACAGCTCTGCACAGCTCTCGACAACCAGCCAAGAAAGCTGCTCCGAGCAGGTCGCATCCTCCCTCCTGCCCAGCAGCGCCCGGGCACCGACCCGCGCTGCCCTTCGACCCGCGCTGCCCTTCGACCCGCGCTGCCCTTCGACCCGCGCTCAGCCTCACAGCATCCCGCTGGTGCTGCCCGGATGTCCAGACGTCCAGATGTCCGGCTGCAGGGCCCTGCCTGCCAGCTCGCCCCCTCCGTGCCCCTCCTGCCGCGGGCAGCAGGGCAGAGAGGCATTTCCCAGAAGGCAGCCTGCAGGAAAACGGGGAGGAGAGCTGCACAGCAGCGTCCGCACACCAGAAGACACTCTGCAGAAAGTGCTAGAAAGTATTTTCCACGCTTTCTGTCTTTCCTCATGAGACTGCAGAAGTTGCACCGAAAACCTCTGTCTCCCACTGAGAGAAACTAACGGCACTCGAGAGATCGCGGCTGTAGGAGCTGCTGCTGCCAAAGAGTGGTTGGCAACGGATCGGTATCCAAGTGGAGACCAGTGACAAGTGGAGTCCCTCAAGGATCAGTACTGGGACCAGTCTTGTTTAACACCTTTGTCAGCGACATGGACAGCGGCATTGAGTGCACCCTCAGCAAGTTTGCCAACGATACCAATCTGTGTGGGGAGGCTGACATGCTGGAAGGAAGGGATGCCATCCAAAGGGACCTCAACGGGCTGGAGAGGTGGGCCCATGCCAACCTCATGAAGTTCAACAAAGCCAAATGCAAGGTCATCCATCTGGGGTGGAGCAATCCCAAGCACCAGTATAGGCTAGGCAGTGGCTGGCTTGAGGGCAGCCCTGAAGAAAAGGACTTGGGAGTACTGGTGGACAAGAAACTCAGCATGAGCCATCAGTGTGCTCTTGCAGCCCAGAAAGCCAGTCGTATCCTGGGCTGCATCAAGAGAAGCATGGCCAGCAGGTCAAGGGAGGTGATTCTCCATCTCTACACCACTCTTGTGAGTGTATTGTACTATTATAGGAAAGATATGAATGTGCTAGAATGTGTCCAGAGAAGGGCCACAAGGATGATCAGTGGGCTGGAGCACCTCTCCTATGAGGACAGACTGAGAGAGTTGGGGTTATTCAGTCTAGAAAAGAGAAGGCTCCAGGGAGACCTTATTGTGGCCTTCCAGTATCTGAAGGGGAACTACGAGAAAGCTGGGGAGGGACATTTTAGGATGTCAGGTAGTAGTAGGACTAGAGGGAATGGATTAAAGCTAGAGATAGGTCAATTCAGGTTAGACATTAGGAAGAAGTTCTTCACCCTGAGGGTGGTGAGACACTGGAACAGGTTGCCCAGAGAGGTGGTGGAAGCCCCATCCTTGGAAGTTTTTAAGACCAGG